>MKGJ01000043.1:30705-80705 GCA_002018255.1 Bretziella fagacearum | reverse complement strand
ATCATGGCTCAGGTTGGCGGTTGGGTTGGGTCAGGTCAGGTCGGCGTCCTTTTGGGTTTTCTGGATCTTGATGGGGTTTTTTTTTTTCGTTTTCATCATGCTAATAATACATGTACACAGTTTGGTCTGGTATGGTTTGGTCTGGACTGGTTTTGGGTAGTTATTTTACATACATAGGCTTTATTAATGTCATGGCCATGGCCTTTGTCATCTGACTGTTAATTGAAGGTGTGCTTGTTGCGTTGTGGTTGCAGCCGTCAGACGGGAAAAGGCTCAGGGTTGGGCTATACCCATACCAGATGTTGTCAGTCATAGGCAGCTGTACGTATCAAGTTAGTAGACAACCAGCAGTCCTATGGTCTAGTGGTATGACGGTCCCTTCACATCTGTACAGAAGTGAGGATCCGGGACAGGTCCTGGGTTCGATCCCCAGTGGGACTACATTTTGTTTTTATATACCTCATGACTTGTATGTCACGTGATAGATAACCACCGACATTTTTTGGTTGCAAACAAACCTTCATCAATCACATCTGAGACAAGAAAGGAAAATAGTTTCTGACAAAACCAAGCTAGACAGAACCATACACGTATATTCAACAAACCCTCAAACCAGATAATCAACAAACCAAACAAACAATGACAAAATCCAATGGAAACAATAAACAAGGAGAATAAAGAAGCAGAAAAAGAAAAATACAAAGAAAAAGAAAACAAATGTTTTATCCAAGTATCGCAGAGAAAAAGTATCAAAAAATAAAATGACAAAGACCAAAAAAAAAAAAAAAAGGAAATTAGTAATGGCAACGGTGGAATCTAATGGTAGAGAAGCCCTTGGTTAGTGTCCGCGGGCGGAGAGATATCGTTTTCAAACTATAGACATTGTTAGTAGATGCTGGTTGTAAACAGATAGGCTGGTTTAGGGAACAATTGCTTACCTCCACAAATCCCGTCGCCGCAATCAACACCAAAAACGCATCCGCAAGCTCTTCCACCGCCTCCCTCAACTCCACGGTTTCCGGATCCTTCTGTATATCCACGACCGCCCCAATCCCGGCTGATCTCTTCAGCGTATGCGTAATCAACATCCGATGGTCCGCCACAAACCGTCTCCCCAACCCCACATGCTGGCTACCCCGAGAAATGATGGCCGCACCAATGACACGCGTCACACGCGCAAGGAGATCATAGTGTCGAGCCATGGCGAGGGTGGCACCCGCTGACATGGAGTCAATATGCAGCTCGGGATCAACTGCAAAGAGACCTTCAACGGTGCGCAGGATGTTGGCGGTAAAGACGTATTTGGCGCCGTCGCGGGTCTGCGAAAGTTGCAGGAGAAGGGCAAGCTTGGCGTTGAGGACGGCTTGCAGATCTTGGTTGGCGGGGGCGGAGGCATTGGTGGAGATTTCTGTGGCTTCGGCAAGGACGTCCTTGAGGGAGTCGACGAGGACGCCGATGAAATTGATGCGGTTGAGGGTGTCGAGGAAGGCGAATTCCTTTTCTTCGCGACACATGTTGATAAGGGCATTGAGGAGGATGAGGGCGGCTGCTTGGCACGGGGTATCACCGTTGTAGGCGTCGTCGCAGATGACATTGGCGAGCCGTTCTCCGTACATGACTACAGAGGCAAGAATCTTGCTGCGCCCAGCCAGGTCAGATTTGGAGCCGACAATGCTAGTGAGATACCGATAGCATATACTGTAGTAAGTGCCACGGAGCACAGGGTCGGGCACATAACGGCCAATAGCCTGGAGGCAAGTCTGGAAGAGCTGGTACAGTTTGTCGGACACCAGATTACCAAGAGCCCCCTCGTTACCGGCTGCCGATACAGACGCAGCAGCAGACTTCATATCAGTAGGCGTAGGCGCAGGAGCGGAACCATCAAGTTTGAACATCATAATCTTGGCCAGTTGGGCCAGAGGACCCGCTAGCTCAATGCGTTCCGACGCAGTTTGTTCCAGAATTGGCATAATGGTCTGTAGAGTCTGAAGATACAAAGTAGTCTGCGCACACCCCTGGAAGTCATGGGATTCGAGGACCACCAACACTAGGTTCGTCCACATATGCAGCACATCATGGGTACGACGGGCAAGCATGCCAGTGACATTCTGATGCGCCATGAATTGTAGCACGAGCTCATCCTCACGGTCAATCAGGGCGGCACTAGCAGCGGTTGCTACAGCAGCATCTTCACGGCTCTCGCTACGCTTCAGCAGCATGATCTCACTAGCCCGATCCAGATCAAAAACCGAGACATCAGGCTCATCTGGATCCGGAACCTGTGAAGGCTCAAAGTTGACATCCCCGTAAAAGGTGAGTGCCGGCTTGTCAATGGTCCAGGCATCAGAATCAGAGATAAAGTCAAACATGTCAAAGATGGAGTTGACCAACAGAATCTCACCCGAGTCAGTGTAGAGCTTACCCTTGAGTGCATCGAACAGCCGGCGCTTGTAAGTAGGCAACTTTGTTTGGGAAAGGTAGCAAAGTTCGCGAGCAATGTAGTCGAGAGAAGCCGAACGATGAACCAGGAAATCGGAAAAGGCTCGAGCACCATCGGTCAGTGGGAACTGCGGAGCAAGAATGAACTGGCCCTCCCACGGAATATCGGCGTTGACAATCATGCTCTCTTGCAAGAGACTAAAGACAAACGACCCCATGCGAAGATCATCCAAGACAAGCTCCAAAGTAAGAGGCGCAGTCCAAAGCAACTTGAGAATCTGCAAAGCCTTGGTTTTCATTGCTGCCAACCACGTGCGCACACCGTCACCGTCGACAAAAGGGAGCTCAACCCACACATTGAGGAGCTGGTGGAAGAGCGACTTGCGCTTGGAGAAGGCACCAACAGGGTCAATACTGACCGAGTCAGCATGGCATTTGAATCCGAGTAGAAGATGGGCGATAGTCGGCTTAGTCGGGGATCCGCGCAGGCATTGATACAGGAACTCGAGCGCATGCATCTTGGTAATGTACTCATCAGACTCGTGACCAATCCGCGGATCCATGTACGCAGCCAGAATGATATGAAAGTATCCGATAATCTTGTCATGGTCACCATCAGCCTCCAGTGCCACGATAGCCTTGTTACGATGAGCCGTGTAGCCGCCAGATCCCGAAGACCAAACTGAGACAATCTTGGGGGAAGCTGCCATGCGTTCCAAAAGATGCAGCGATGAGCAGACGATATCTGTCGGCGCAATACCACACAAAAGACCCAGGTCGACAACGAGGTTGAGGTGGCTGACAAGGCAGTCGTCAAATGAAGCGTAGCGGGTAGTAGCAACCGGGTTGCTCCGAGTGCTTGCCCCAAGACCGCTGTTGGCACCGCTGGTCAGAGCCTTGCGAACAATGTTGACATAAGTAGGCTGTAGCTTCAAGACCTTGAGCAGGAGACGAAGGGCGTTGAGAATACCCTGTATCAACGGAGAGTCAGGAGGGGAGTTACCAATCTCCATTGGCGGCTCGTGTACCATGCTGAAAATAGTGCTCATGACCTTTTCATTCATCATCCACTCCATCACACGGCCAAACGGGTGCATGCGGATATAAGCATCAAGAGTTGACGAGCTGATGGCAGTGTCGACGTTGATATTGGTGATGTTGGCAAACTCAATGAGATCCTCGTTGAACGACTCGATGCAGACAAGGCAGAATTCAAGACACTTTTGCCGCACAAGACGCCTCTGATTCTTGTCTTCCAGCTCATTTGCCTTGCCAGCAAAGACCTTGCCCATGACGTAGTCGACATACAGTTCAATGCCCGGCATCCGGTAAGAGGCACCGAGGTTCTCTGGGAAAGTTAGAGCATCCCGAAGTGGACTCGCGTCCTCGACAGGGGTAACAAGCGTCGTTAATAGAGTGACAAAGGCATGAGGCTCCTCAAAACCATGACTGATTTGTTCTAGACTGTTCTCCATCGACACCAAAGGCGCCGGGAGCATACCCATATTGCTCTTATGGCTCGTCGCGCCAAAGGCCAGCGGCGTATAAGCACCAGTAGTCCATGCGTCGAGGCATACCCACATCACGTTGCCATTATCAACTGATCGCGCGGTCATCAGAGCATCAAGTGCCCAAAAGACACAGGCACGCAACCGTGGAGGCACAGGGTTACTGGCCAGTTGGAACAGAATCTCCACCAAGTTGAAAGTCGGGTCCTTGAGCAAGAAGTTACGCGCCTCTTCACTTTGCGACACTAACCGGGTAATAAGACGCAGATAGCACTCCAGCATCATGGCCGATTCAGGCTCAATATCCGTGGGGCTCGCTACTGGCTTGCCGCCACGGTAAGCCATAGGACCCAGAGGCACCGGCTTCTCGCGGATCTTGTTGGTGAAGAAGACAAGCTCCTTCATGATTTGATTCCACGTCAAAGATAGGCTCTTGCGCAAACGACCTGTTGAGGAGCCCTCATCCAGGAGGAACTGATGTGCAGATGTCGCACACTCTTCATTAGGCGAGATAGCTTGCAGCATCTCACAAAACGCAGTCACTAGCGGCGTTGACGCTCTCCGAGAAGCCCATTGCATGAAACCTGCCAAATTACTATCTGGATCAGCCCAAAAGTTCATGGCAGAGTCAGGACGGCCTTCGTAAGCATAGGCGATAATGATGAGGAACCGCTCTAGATCAAGATCCTGTTCATGGGCCTGGCTCATTTGCCGTTGCTCATCCTCGTCTGTGCGCAGTTTACGAATAACATCTGGAAGGTTGGAAATGAAGCCGTCAACAAAGATCTCAATACGGCTCATGAGCAGAACCTGGAAGTGATCTGGGAACTCTGGTGAGTTTGGCGGCAGAGTCGGTAACCGCCGCTGTAGCCACTGCTTCATCCCCTTGCGCGCGGGATCCTGCCACTCGGGTGACCGCACATCTGAGGCTACTGACAAGAGGAAGTCAAAAGCGCCATCCTTGAGAGCCTCCATAAAGTCCACAGTGCGCTTCTTATCCTCTGCCTCAAATTGCGCCTCATCAGCTGGGTCGGGCTGCGCGCCCATGAAATGTCCACCATACTCAGCCAGCCACCATGCCCGAACCGTAGCTTGTAAGCCCCTCAGCGGCCACGCCACGTCACTGGCAGGGAACACCAGGGGATTCAACTTGCGCGCCAGAATCAGATCGTTGCGGCCCTCTGTTGAAGCAAACTCGGTGATGTACGCTCCAAGCACAGGGATCTTGTGAATTAGGAGCGCATCGTACTTGTCGCTAGCCTTGAGTCCATCTAGAAACTTGGTAAAATCTTCAGGCTCTGAGTGACGCTTCTCAATGGAGCGACTGAGCACGTGAGATACAAGCTGATGCTGGTTGAAAAGGGAATTGCGAATGAAGTAGACCGTTTGCAGGCTATCGTCGAGCTCATTACGTGCGCCGTTGGCGAGGACAGAAGCAGCCGTCAATTTGTCAGAGAATGCCGAGATCTTGGCCTTGAGGCGATCCATAGCCGCGGCACACCTAGGAACGATGCGCTGCGAGCCACTTCGGAATATGCGGATGGAAACAAAGTCGGCTATAGCATCATCATCGAGTCGGACGTTAAGGTCAACAAAGAGGCGGGTAATGTCGAGAACAAAGGTGCGCGTGCGGTGTAATCGGATCAAGGCAAGTTCTAGTAGAGGCTGACCCATTGTCTCCATATCGTCTTGGGATTCAAGCATGTAGCGGACCGCATCGACCTCGTCAATGTTCGCCTCATCTGCCAAAGCCAGAGCATCCTTCTTGAATTGATCGTTTAGTTCATAGGTCTCGTTGTCGATTTCCACCTTGCCTACGTCATGAGATTAATTGTCAGTATTAGCTATATTTCAAAGCTCGCCACGCCTGCTAGCTACTACCCACCTGAATTCACGGCTGTACGACTCTTGTCATTCTTGCCGGCGTCCTTCCAGAACTTTTCTAGTTCTAATTCGAACAAGCCCAGGATTTGATCGCTATCCAGACTATCCAGGCTTTGCAGACGGCCTTCTGAGAGAGACAAAAGATCCCGGTGGAGCTCAGTAAGAGCTTCTAGTGTCTTGAACTCCGTCATCGCGATGGTGTGTGTAGGTGTGTATATAAAAAAATAATTTGAATGAGTGGTCGTTAATTTATCGTCAACGGGCAAAGAATGTGATGGCTACTGCATTTCAGCAGAGCGCGCGCTAGGATGCTTTGGATTCCAGAAGATGATGGATTCTCCTTGTGTCGGTATAAATCAGTATCAATGTCAATGATCGATACGTGATACTCGGGCGGGTTGTCGTCGTGGGTGTCGTCGTCGCGGAAGCCAAGTACTGGCTGGCAGTCGATGAAGGCAGAAAAGGCCTATTAGTTCTTGAAGAGCCTCGGGAGATTATTAGGCGCTAATCAATACGTGATTACGCACTTCCTCGAGATGGTAATTCTCCCCAATCAAAATTGAGGCGCAAAGATTGTTGGAGGGGGATCTGGAAAAAGTTCGTCGTGCTAAGGAAGCACAAGGTTGACGAGAGTTTGGCGGAAGCTTCAACAAAGTTCGACCAGGGACGTGGGTACGCTACAACAAAGCAAGACCAGGTACCTCGAATTTCGACTCTTAGACAGCGTAAATGGTCTTGGTATGAACTTGTTACAAACAACAGCAATATTAGTCCAATGGTGTTGATTTTTTTTTTAATGGAGCAAATAAATTACTTTGAATGCTGACTTCAATACCAAAATTCTGTTAGGTATTCGATTGGTGTCTACTTTGACGGGCCTGTGTTATTATCACACCGCCCCACATTCATGTTCACAAGGCTGAGGAGCCTCGTCTGGCGCGTCCAAGGGAGGTCTACGCGATTCTTCCAATTAAGTCACATATCAAGCTAGATGAACAGTATAGTCACCTGTAATATAGTTTTGGCGGAGATATAGAGTGCTCTGGTCCTTATATTTCACACATCATCTGTCCAACTCAATATCTAGAGGTTTCAATAGCATTGTTCAAGCTTCGAAAAAAAAAAAAACATGTGCTAAAGGCGGTAAAGACATTCTGCCGGTCTAAATTCTGGTCCCAAGCTTTGTTGCCTAGCAGCCCACCAATGAAAGGGTTCAAAGCCCAACAATCAGATACATTTGAATCAAAAGTCCTATTCAAATGTGTCTCACACAAGCTTAAGTTTGATAGCTCTGAATTCCTTCGCTTAACATTGAATTACATTTGTCGTTTTCAACGCATTGAAAACTAATGTTCTAAAAAAATCCATCTTTTCGTGAAACACATGTACTTAACCAGTATTTCCCGATTCGCTCAACTTAATCCATCAAGAGTGTTATTGGTGTATCCGTAATTGCCCAGTTTGTTATTGTTGTTAGCCCTTGTCTGCTAGTGTGCCTGAACAAATTATCAGATTCAACCGTATTTTATCCAGAAACAATATTGTTCGGATCTTACCAACAAGCACACACATTCTCACAGATATCGTCACAATTTACATTGGAAAGTTACAATGTTTTAGACGACAAGCATGGCGCCAGACCAGAACACCATCAATGCAATCCTTCGTACAAGCTATTCCATGTCCTTTATCCAAATGACGTGATACTAACTCATCCATCGCAGCTGGTTTATCGTCATCAGCACAGAAGACCCGAACAAGCTCTCTCGAAGGTGTGACTCGTCTAACCCGCAGATATCTCAAACCTCGCATATAACAATAGCTCTAACAGTGATCTCCAGACCTGACTGCCTTTCTAGATCGTTCGCGAAACGCGTATGTTACAGTATTCGCTTTCCCACTGTGTACTTTTACCCTTAACTAATCAATGTATATAGAATACCTCTTCCGGATAAACAATATCAACGAATATTTGATGATCTCTTCAAGTGCTTGCGTTCAGAAAAGGAGAATAACGCTCGTAGAACTGGCTCAGCTTCAACAACCGTCATCAGCCGCATCTCGAAATATGCAAAGGCCGTGCGACTGACGTACGAACATTCTAGCGGAGTATTGAAACGAAAGACCCTGATCAACTTTACACATGAACTCTTGGAGACCTTACAAGATGCCGACGGAGCGCTGGTGGCTATTCCGAGCCTTGTCAGCGAACTGCTGAGGACTTTTCTTGGCATGATATCAAATCCGATCAAGGTTGATCAGTTGACACGTGACACATCCGAATGTTGGCTTCGGTGTATCGACTTTTGTGTTGACACAATTACAAATGGACTGGGCGAGGTTGATGCCGAATCGATGAGGTCGTCTGGGAGAGCATCTTCAGTAGCCCCGTTATCCTCAGCTATACCAACTGGTATCATGGGAAACCGGATAGCACTCCGAGGAACCGGTCTCAACGCTAATGATTTTCAACAACTTTTGGAATGTATGCACCGTCTGGTGTTGCCGCCTACAGCACCCATCAAAGATGTTTCCGCTCGCATCATTCAGACCATGTGTCTAGTCCTAAAGCTTCGACACCTCGCATTTGGACGGATTCCGCAGGATGTCTTTGGTGTACTGGGCGTTGTTCTATACCGTATACAAGCTGAAGATATCAAACTAGCATCTGATGCCACGGAAGATATCCTGCCATATATACGTTACTGGTGGCAACCTGACAGACCGGAAAAGGAAGAAACCGTCAAGAGTGCTCGTGACGAAATCTTGAAGACGCTCTTTTCTATGCAGTTGCACCTCCAAAACATCGCTCTCAATGGTCCACGTGATGAGTTCCGTTCAGAGATCGAGGATCTTCTCAACACTATGTGGACCGAGTACTCGCGGCGTGATGATAAAAGTCGGTTGCAACTAGGCGACATATCATTCCACTCTGGACATGTACCAGATGACCACTTCCAGACTCCCTTATTCAGCTTCTATTACCGTGGCCATGGCGAAGATCGCAACTGGGCCATTCTACAGTCTCTTGCTTTTTTGGAAGAGGTATTCCAGATTTTCAACAAGAGTTTTGTTTCTGATGATATGGATGATGATGGCCACTTGAACAAACGTCGACGATTGTTGGAACTTCACCGTGTCCACCAGCGCCTTCGTACCCCTGAATCTGGGATTCAGGTGACTGCACTCCAACTTATCCCATTCATATCACAGTCTGAGGTGTTCTCGGACGAGGATATCTGGGGGCTCCTTCATGAAGCTTCTAAACTTGTGAGTCACAAGAGTTTTACAATCTCGTCATGGGCAATGATAGCGAGCGCCAGGTAAGAATATCGCAATCATACATTAAAAATAAAATTTTGACTAACAACTTACCTTTAGTTGTGCTCTACGGCACGGTTGCGACGATGAGGCGTTGGCTGGAGCATGGAGGAATCTCTGGCAGAGTGCTGTTCGGACACTTACAATTCCCGGGGCCTGCCGAGCATCATGCGTACTGCTTTACATGATTCTTCAAGGCAACTTGGTACCATATCACAAAGTCTCGAGTGAGGTCTCCCGAATTGTCACCAACCCGGACTTCAACGGTCCCGTGGTTCTAGTCGATGCGTCATTGCACCTGATGCTGCATCTTTTGCATCTGCGTAATGTCAAGGCACCAAATGCTAGTCAGCAAACTTGTTCACAAGTCATTCGCTGGACATTTATGAAATGGCATCCAGGTAAGTTTTCAAGATTGTACTGTACATTGACCACTTTGGAGTCACATACACTGACACTTGGCATTTAGATGATATGAATTTCGCATCTGCACACTCTGCTCATGCTTCTCCGCATGATATCTGCGCTCTTCTTCGGGCGTGTTGCGGACTCCGGGATTTGCCTCTTCCGACTATACGATCTCCCGGTGGATCCCTGGGACAAGCCTGGCGTGACCAAGTGCAACTACGACATGTCACTAGATATCTGGCTCTTTTAGAAAAGCCTAAGCCTTTAAAAACGCGTCATCAGTATATAATCGCGGCTTCACAGTCTGCGTCGGCACAAACCTCTGATCCTGCTAGCTCACATGCTGCGCGTAGCCTGATACTTGAGCTATTTGGTCCAAAGGTAACGGATTTGCAGGACATGGCAGATCTTTGGGGTAAGAGATTGGCAGATGGTGGCCAGCTTTTACACTCGGAAAAAGTCCAGAGTCTTTTCTCTACTTGCACCACACTCTCTCTGATGTTGCCAGCGTTGAGGGAAGTTGATCTGCCAACGAATGATATTCAGCATGACATGGTAAAGCTTCTTGATACTGCGTTTAAAGCTGTTGGCGAAGCTATGGACAGCGGCCCTTTCTTTACTGTGCTCATCCGTACGATTCAGCCCTATCTACCAGAGATCTCGGTTGACCAACTTCGTAATCTTTGTACCAAGAAGCACGAACTCTTGGACATTGTCGAAAGATTGAACAAGGCCCTTTCAAAGAGCAATGCAGCCCGTCAGTCCAGAAAGTCACAGGATGAAATGGATATCGATGATGACTTTGGAACTCAGAAAAGCAATGATTCAACGCATTCATCAGATGAGATTGCTGCACCAAGATTCGCGTCCGAGGTTCGTATCAGGATGTCATCATATCTCCTTGATGTGGAAGTTCGCCTTGTGTATATTTTCCAAGCCTGTGAAGACATTGATGATGTTGGCAAGCTTCCACCCAAGTTTGTTGATTACATCATTGCAATGCCTGACTGTAGTATCTTGGCCTGTCGGGACGTACTAATCGAGCTTTTGAACTCTGATGTGGCATTCAAGGGCAATGAAGCCGTTGACATTATTGAAAAGGTCGGCTCTATCATGTCAGAACAAGAGTTTGAATCCTGTGAAGTTGCACTGATGACATGCATTGACGCTATATATGGATTATTACCGATTATCAAGACCGACAAGTCAGATCTAAGCAGCATGGTTGGTGATATGTATTATCATATCGTTAAGAATGGCGTCAAGCTGAACTTGTTGTCTTCCAACGCCAAGATCAGCCTGGCAAAACTCTTGTTGAGGCTCATCGAGGAGATACCAGACTACACTGAAAAGTTGAATCTGCCAGATTGTCGTTTGTCTTTGTTGAAACTAGAGGAGACGGGTGACATGAGTGTCAAGTTTCATATTGGTCAGCAGATACCCAAGATGTTTAGCTTCTTCGTTCTGAAAGACCATGACCGGATATTTGTTGATGTCCTGGAGACGCTTCCAACTGACGGTGAACATTCCGAGGGCATTGCCTACCGCTTATATGTTCTATCTGAACTAGCCTGCCATTGGCCGACCCTGCTTCGTCGGTGCATCTATCACATCTTTGAAGTTCCCGGCATGGTTCCATCATCCGCTAGTTATGCTAAACGTGGCCTTCAAGGTGTGGCCGATACCTTGAAGCTTGAGTCGCCACAGGAACTTTTTCGGTTGTTTGCCCCACAAATACTCTATACCTGGGTCCCGGATAACAGCCTTGACAATATTCCTTACTCCATCTTTGGATTCGCCAGTCTTTATGAGTTGTTAATGGCTGGCCGAGAAGAGGCATCTGCCATACTCATCATGCGTGGAGAACAAGACATGTTTGAAGGACTGGCTCAAAAGCTGGGAATGACGCCCACGGAGTTGATACAGGAAAACTTTGGCAAAATCATTGCGTATAGTGTTGCCCATGGCATTGCCAAAAACAAGAATCGCTCGGGCAGTGCTAGTGACTCTATGGCTAGCAGTGGTGGACAGTCATCATATCCTCGGGGAGGACAGGGCCTTGGCGAGCAGTACCTCCATGCAGTTCTCGGAGACAAGGTTTTCTTCGAATGTGTTTGCGGCGGGTTTGCAGATGCGGTTAGTGTCTTGATGGATATATTCGACCAAGAAGACCACATCGAGAGCTCATTTGTGAAGGAGATGAGCTATTCCGCCGAGATCATGGCGGAGATCAAGAGGTATTCACAGTCTGATGTCTTGTTGCCACCTAATCAACAGCCCTTATTCAAGGGAAAACATCTAGTGAATCAACTTATCTACTTGTGTGGGCTGATGCCTCAGTACGACTTCTTTAGCATGTGGACATCACCGCTGGTAGCATATATTTACAGAAAGCTCATCAACACTGTTCATCCAGCCCTTGGATCTTTCCATGCCTGTTCTGTGCTCCGAAAGCTGCGGGTGCTCGTATGTCTCTCTGGCCAAGGTTCAACAGAGTCCTACCCACTTGAAATGCTCTTACAGTCTCTACGGATGTTCATTGTTGACCCGGAATGTGCCAATGATGCGTTAGGTCTTTCTAGGTATCTACTGTCGCGTGGAATGCCACACCTCAAGACTGTCCCCTCATTCCTGGCCGGTTATGGCCTGTCTACCCTAGCCTCCCTGCGTGTCTTCCTTGAGTCTAGTCAGCAAAGCACAACACAGGAGAGCCAGTTTCGGGAGACGATGAATAAGGCACGAGAGTTCCATGCTTGGCTGGCCGAGTACTTGAAGAAGTATCTCCAAGTCGGAAACTTTTCTGACCCGAGTCAGCTGGAGGCGTTTCGATCGATTACGGGGTCGGTTCCACATATTAAATCTTCTGGAAATGCAGAACGCGGTACACATGAAAGTAAGCTCTTGCTGGAGATCTTTCGTGATGAGTACCGGAGGGATCAACTCTTGAGTAAGCCTGCTCGTGATTTAGCTCTGGGTCTCCTGTGCAGTGACTTCAAGCTGCCTGAATTTAGTGCTAATGACATCATCTGCCGCGATTCCGATGCTGTAAACCTCAGTACTGTTGTCTGGCAGACATGCTCCACGAAATCACTAAGCAAAGAGTATCTCACATGGGCAGGTCGAGTGGTTGGTCGATCGTTTGCTGCTACGGGAAATATCCCGGAAAAGTTCCTATGTGAATCTAGGCTACCGGAGTATGCCAAGGTGACGCCGCGATTTGCTGGTTCGGAGCAGGGTCTTTTGATGCTGCTACGGCAGTTGTCGGGACATGAGGATTCAGCAACGGCTGGACTGGCAGAGGGTGCAATTCGGAGGATTGTATCCAACGCCAAGGCCACAGAGGACGTTGAGCTCAAGAAAGTCTGCAAGGAGATTCTCACTCAGGCTCTTTACATGTCCTCAAATTGGGGCACATACTATCCTCCCTTTACCGAGACACCCATGATTGTCCCCAAGATGGACCACGCTGTGTTTAATCCGGAAGCTATTGAACGTGCTGATTGGGTTCAACGTATGGCTCTATATCTTAGTCTGTCAGCTCCGGGAATGGTAGTAGTGTCTGCTATGGCGCCAGTTGTTAAGAATGTCCGCGGATTTGCCGAGCAAGCATTCCCGTTTATTGTCCATCTGACACTGCTTTCGCAGTTTGACAAAGATCAAGCAATTCGCAAGAGTATGTCAGCAGCTATCAAGACGTGGTTTGCCGAGCCGGTAACGGCCAAAACTCGGGACAACATCAAGTTGATTTTGAACACTATTCTGTATCTGCGGACTCAGCAACCGCCTATAGGCCAGTCAATGGTGGACCGGATGAAATGGCTTGGTATCGATCCAATGAAAACAGCAGAAGTTGCAACGCAATGTGGTCTTCACAAATCGGCCTTGATGTTCATTGAGGGCATGGTGGAAGAATCTTCGCCGGCGCCAAGCCGAACCTCAACGTCGTTTATAGCGACGAGGCAAGTGAACCCTGCATCGCAAGATCTCCTGCTAGAAATATTCGAGAATATTGATGATCCGGATGCTTATTATGGTATCTCTCAAGCCGCCAATCTCTCAAGTGCCCTTGCGCGTATGGAGTATGAGGGCGATGGTGGAAAGAGTCTCGCATTCCGTGGTGCCCAATACGACAGTAATCTCCGACGCAAAAACCCGGCAGCAACCAACGATGGCCAAGCCCTTGTCAGTGCCCTCGGAAACCTAGGTCTTGCTGGTGTGGCGAGCTCGATGTTACAATCACAAACTGGAAATGCCGATGCCGCACTGTCTCTTGACAGTGCATTCCAAACGGCGCGAAAATTAGAGCAATGGAATCTTCCGGTGCCGTCGACTTGTTCGAGTCCAGAGGTCACAGTGTACAAAGCGTTCCAAGGCATCTTTCAAGCGACTGATGGCGAGACGGCGAAACGAAGTGTGCGTGACGGCTTTGCTGATGCCATGCGCATGGTAATGAAGCCGGGCAATGGCGCAGTGGCTTTACGAGGTCATCTTCGGTCTCTTGCGGTGTTGACCGAACTGGATGACGTGGTCAACATGAACACTAGAGATGATGCTGCTGAACTCCTGGAGCGCTTCGGGTCCCGGGAACAATGGATGCAGAGTGGCCGCTATGAAGATGTGAGTAATATTTTGTCATGCCGGGCAACCACCTGTAGTCTGCTGAGTCAGCTGCCGGTGCTCCGGACTATGAAACAGATCCCACCGGCTGATGCACGGTTGTTGGAGGCGAAGAATCTGATGGCGGCAGCAAAGGTATTCCGGTTCCACAAGGCCCATCAAGAGTCGTTGAATCTATCCACGGCCCTAGCAGCGCTCAATGAACCTTGCAATAAACTAGGCCTCAATATCGATGTCTCGGTCAAGATTGAGGTGGCAAGTTCGTTGTGGGATCATGGTGAGATGCTATTGTCAATTGGTATGCTAAAGACTGTAGCGTCAGACACGGCGGCTCTGAAAAGTCAGAGTGTTGCGGTAAGTTTAGCCGATATTCTGTCCCGTCTCGGCCATCGAGTGTCGGTGGCTCGGCTGGAAAGTCCGGATGATATTCAACGGAACTACCTCGAGCCAGCTCTAGCGGAGCTCCAGGGCCGGTCTCAGGGCGAGGATGCCGGCAAAGTGTTTCATCAATTTGCCATGTTCTGTGATGAACAGCTGCAGAATCCAGATATGCTCGAGGATCTTGATCGTTTAAAGGAATTGGAAAAGGGCAAGGCCGAAGAAGTGGAAGATTTGAAGAAATTGGTAGTGACGGCAAAGGATTCTGCACACAAAAAACGGTACACGACGTACTTGGGTCGAGCCGAGAGGTTGCACATGTTGGATAAGTTGGAGCTTAAGCGTGTGGAAGATACAAGGACCGAATTCATGCGCCTTAGTATTGAAAACTACTTGTTATCTTTGGCAGCATCTGACGGTCACGATAACGATGCTTTGCGGTTTGCGGCACTGTGGCTTGAACGCGCCGATGATGAAGCTACAAATCAGGCGGCAGCGGCGCATCTTGATGCAGTTCCAACCGGGAAGTTTGCTGCCTTGATGAACCAGTTGTCGTCTCGTCTACAGAATGATCCGTCGGCACTCTTCCAGCAGCTACTTTGGCGACTCGTCATGCGCATCTGTATTGATCATCCGTACCATGGCATGTACCATATCTGGTCTGGAACTCGCGCACAAGTGGTCAATTGTCGGGATGCTGTGGCCATTAGTCGCCGTGAAGCTACAGTTCATCTAGGCAAGAATCTGGAAAGTGAATCACGGACAGCAGTAATCTGGCAGAGTATCGACCGGACAAGTCGGGCATATGAGCACTTGGCTGCCGACAGCACGGAGCGGTACAAGACGGGGCAGAAGATACAGTTGAAGCATAGTCAGCCGAGTCTCAAGTTGATGCAGGTTCTGAACAAGTATCCGATTCCGCCCCCGACGATGCATCTAGCAGTACGGAATGATCGGGATTACCGCAAGACGCCCAAGATTGCACAGTTGGAGCCGACCATGTCGATTGCCGGAGGTAACTCGGCTCCCAAGGTCATTACAGCGGTGGGTACAGATGGCCGGCGCTATAAGCAGCTAGTAAAGGGCGGGAACGACGATCTACGGCAAGATGCTATCATGGAACAAGTTTTTGACTCTGTGAGTTCTCTATTGCGTCTTCATCGAGCTACTCAGCGGCGGAAGCTGAGCATCCGGACATACAAGGTGTTGCCGTTGACACCGACGACGGGCATTATTGAGTTTGTTGCCAATACAATTCCGTTACATGACTTCCTCATGCCGGCGCATCAGCGGTACTATCCCAAGGACTGGCGTGGGAATCAGTGTCGAAAGGAAATCTCACAGGTTGAAGGGAAGACTACTGCAGAACGGGTGGCGGCTTTCCGGAAGGTGATGAGTCGCTTCCGTCCTGTTATGCGTTTCTTCTTCATGGAGAACTTCCAGGATCCTGATGCCTGGTTCCAGAAGAGACTGGCGTATACCCGTACGACTGCAGCAATATCCATGGTTGGACATATCCTGGGTTTGGGTGACCGACATGGTCATAACATTCTGATGGATACGGTGACGGGCGAGGTCGTCCACATTGATCTCGGTGTAGCCTTTGAGCTCGGTCGTGTATTGCCAATACCAGAGGTGGTTCCTTTCCGGTTGACACGGGATATCATCGATGGCATGGGCGTGACCAAAACCGAAGGTGTCTTTCGTCGTTGCTGTGAACACACATTGGACGCCCTCCGCGAGGAAACATATTCCATCATGACCATCCTAGACGTCCTCCGTTACGATCCTTTGTATTCGTGGAGTATGTCGCCAGTGCGTGTAGCCAAGTTACAGAATGCACCGAGGGAAGCAGATGAAGCAGTGGAAGCCCATGGGGGGGATATCGCGGCGGACGGACGGAAGAAGAGGGAGGTGGAGGGAGAGGCGCACGAGGCGCAGAGAGCGTTGGCGATTGTGAGGAAGAAGTTGAGTAAGACTTTGAGTGTGGAGGCGACGGTGAATGATTTGATTAATCAGGCGGCGGATCCAAGGAATTTGGCAGTTTTGTTTGCTGGGTGGGGGGCTTATGCTTAAAAAGGGGCAGGATTCAAAAGGGTTTATGATGTATAAGTTGTTTGTCAGTGACATCATATACAGTAACCCTAGTAGGGCCATGGGTGCACGACAATGAGATAAAATAAAAACAATCTTCTTTGCTCTTTCCAGCAGCTCATTAGTATATCAAGGAGATAATTTTTCACACGTAAATCAAACTCAGCAAGGCCCAAATTGAAGCTTGAATAGAGGTGGTTTCCTAATCGGGAAGAACGGACAGACAAGCTTAGCTAATACATAGGGTCCTGCCGATTAAGGATTGCGATCCATTGTTTCCCGTTTCCCACATCTCATTTGAAATTTTTGTTTTTTAATCTTCTTCTTTTTCTTTTTTGATTTTCTTTTTCAACTTTACAGACTCTATTGTCTTGCTTTGAATTATGGTTTTTTCCTTTTTAATTTCTTGAGTCACTAAATAAATCATCGGATTTTTTTTCTCTTTTTTTTTCTTTTTTTTTCCATCAATTTTCGATTTTTTCCATTGGCTTGGAGGTTCTTGTTTGCTGACTCACATCAGATAAAGAAAAGAGGGGCCTTAGCCTTGTCAGAGAGAGAGAGAGCCTTGTCAGAGAGAGAGAGAGAGGAGAGAGCCGCCGCTTGATCTTGGGCTGTGATTGATGATCATTTCCGCCAAAGTTAATCTGAAATTAACGTATTCTGATAAAAATCGCTGATATCGATTATCGGCATTGCAAGTCGTTGATTTCGTCTGCTTTTTTTTTTTTTTTTTACCAGAAGCGACGAACCGCAACGGCTTATCAGCCATCCACAGCCTATCTCCATCTCCAATCTCCGGCCGGACACCCGTATCGCATCCGTACATCATATCAAGCCCAAGGACTTCATCTTGTCCCGAACTCAACTCTGAATCTATAAAATAAAAAAAGAAATACCTTTTAAAAACCTTTTAAAAACCTTGTACTCTTTCTTACACGATACCAACAACTAACCGCCAATCACCATGTCAAACCCAACCTCCATCTCCCACGCCAAGGTTGCCCCTGCTCACCCCTCCTCCGCGTCTGCCCTGCCCCGCCGCTACCCCGGGCTGACGGGCGCCCGAAAACTCGTCATCAAAAATCGTCGGACTACACCCGTCGATGGCGTGGCCAAGGCCCGGGAATACTTTGAGAAGACGTGGGTGGACTTGCGCATGGCGCTTGATTCGATTTTGCGTGGGGAGTCGTTGCAGACGCCAATGGATCGGTTGTATCGTGGCGTAGAGGGGATTTGTAGAGATGACGAGGCAGAGGCCTTGAATCAAAAGTTGACGGACTATTTACAGGAGTATCTAAGGGTGACGGTGATGGTGGAAATTCAGCAGGCTGGACGGGACGGGAGGGAGGGGGATGAGAAGGGGGACTTGGATTTGTTGAGGGCGGTGGTGGCAAATTGGAATCTGTGGAAGACGAGGACGGTGAGTCGAAGACTTGAGGAAAAAAACAACATGTCGGGGAATCACATTGCTAACTACCAATCACCACACATACAGAGACTTGTCCGTAGCATGTTTAGCTATCTCGACCGCTCGTACCTTCTCCGCGAGAAACTCACCCAACTCAGCACACTGACCACGACCCTTTTCCGATGCATCATCTTCCCCTCGATCCCAGGCCCCAAATATGATGCCCCCATCGATGACGATACCTCTGAGCATGACCACATCGGTACGTCCGTTGTTAGGGCTGTCTGTCTCCTCATCAACGCTGACCGACGAGATCTGCCCATCTTTGACTCTGCACTGCTCAAAGACAGCATCTCGATGCTACACATGTTGCATATTTATACCAAGTGCTTTGAACGCAATCACCTGGAACTATCGTCGGCTTACTTCAAGGAGTATTCCGACAACGTGGCTGGGTCGAGCTTGAAGGAGTACATCAATGCGTGCGAGGTGCTGTTGAAGCGTGAGTTGAATCGCTGTGATGTATACACATTGAATGGCTCGTCGCGTAATAGACTAGCCGATCGTTTCTATGAACACATGATACGCGTACGCATTGAAATGTTCATGGACATTGACTCCATCAGCCATCTGCTGGACAACCTTGACTTTGACACTATGAAGCTCGTCTACGAGCTACTCCTCGGTGCCCAAAACGACCTCAACCCGGGACTTGTGGCCAGGTTTGGTGCTCCGTGGCGTAAATATATTTTGACGACTGGTAGCAACATTATCTGCAAGACATCACCCCACGAGGACATAATCCCTCATCTCTTGGCCCTCCGCCGGGCCTTGTCACGAGTCATCAAGACGTCGTTCCGTTCCAACGATGTGCTCCAGCACACACTTCGCGACGCCTTTGGTATCTTCCTCAACGACAAGGAAAACCACAAAAACTGGCCCGAGGGTGCCTCCAAGATTGGAGAATTCGCTGCCAAGTACATGGACGCTCTTCTCCGCGGCGGAATCCAGGCTGTCCCCGCCGTCCTCCGTCAACACGACGCTATTGAGAATATCGTGGGCGACGATGACGCTATTGTGGATTACCATCTTGACCAGGCACTGGAGCTCTTCCGGCTGATCACGGGCAAGGATGCTTTTGAAGCGTTCTACAAACGGGACCTGGCCCGAAGACTCCTTATGGACCGGTCAGTATCGTACGATGCGGAACGTGCTATGTTGGCAAAATTGCGCAGTGAATGTGGTGCCAACTTTACTCATAATCTCGAGGGCATGTTCAAAGACAAGGAAATGAGCAAGGACGAAATGACCAATTTCTTGTCCTGGTCCGAAACCTCCAAAATCAAGACTCCCGTCCCTACTCATGTTCTTGTTCTCTCGGCTGCCGCCTGGCCCACATACCCCGAACTGTCACCCGTGATCCCAGCCGAACTCCGCGACTCCATGGCCGTCTTTGAAAAGTACTACCGTGAAAAACACTCGGGTCGACATCTCCAATGGAGCCACACCATCGGCTACTGCGTCCTAAAAGCCCGATTCACAAAGGGTGTCCACGAACTCCACGTCAGTCTCTTCCAGGCTCTTGTCCTCTTGCTCTTTAACCATGTGGCCGCGGTACCAGATGGCGTCCTCGCCGGCGAAGACGGCTTCCTTTCTTACGAACGGATAGCCGCCGAGACGGCCATCCCCGCCGATGAACTATCTCGCACCCTGCAATCCCTTGCCTGTGGAAAACACCGCATCCTCATAAAGCACCCGCGTTCCCGTGATGTCTCTCCGACGGATACCTTTTCGCTGGACCTGGGATTCTACGGGCCCAAGATCCGGATCAAGATTAACCAGATTCAGGCACGAGAGACGAAGAAGGAGGTTGAGGAGGTGCATGAGCGGGTGGTTAGTGATAGGAAGTTGGAGATTCAGGCAACAATTGTGAGGTTGATGAAGAGTCGGAGGAAGATGACGCATGTGGTTTTGGAGGCGGAGACGATCAAGTTGATGGCGGGCAGGGGAGCGGTGGATCCGCTGGAGATTAAGAGTCAGATTGAGAAGTGAGTACATGATATGGGGATTCCGATCCCCCAACTACTTCACCGAACAAAGTGAGAAACCCCAAAGACTAACAGATGCCCTTTTAGACTCATCGATAAAGACTATCTCGAACGTGATCCTACGGGTGAAAACGTCTATACCTACATTACTTGATCATTCAAGACCAAGATCCAGACTCACCTCCGTCCCTATCGATATCTCTCTCTCTCTCTCTCAACTTGATTCTATCAAAAACATCCTGATGATTATGAATATATTTACCAAATCAATATAAAATTGAATATGCCGTACCTACAACATATCTTATGCTCTCTTATTTTGACTAGCTCCACAGAACTACTAGTGGTCTCCAGTCTCGGCCGTAGTCGCCGTATGCAAATTCGGGTAAAAGAAGGCCGCTACTGCAATCGACAGATACAACATGACACACAAAACACCCTCGAGATAGTTACTCTTGCCATCTCTCAAGAATCCACCCACCGTGATAATCGACAAGAGTAACATGGCCATATCAAAAACCACAAACGTCAAATCCATCCCCTTCCCTGCACACCAAGCCACAATAATCGTCAGTGGTCCGTTGAACAACGCAGTCTGCACCGTAGCGCCCAAAACATGCGACAGCGCAAAGTTCATCTGATTATCCCAGGCTTCGTTAATAGCACCAAGATGCTCAGCAAACTTTTCGACTAGCGGCACGAGGATAAGACCCATAAAAGGGTCAGAAATGCCGTGTTTTTCAACCAGCGGTTCAATCTCGTTGACAAGAGAAATCGAAATAAGAGTAACGAGGGTTAGTGATCTGATTCGGGTTAGCATGTAGTTTAGTCACGTGACAGATAAAGGAGGGGGAGATGGGAAACTTACACACTTAGCGCCAACAGAGTCTCAGTCATTGTGAGACGAGGCTTCTTTTTGTCTTGATGGTAATCGTCGTTGGTCTTTTCATCTTGTTTAAAGATGGCATCGTAGATTCCGTGGTGAGTGCGCGCCTGAAAGTACCCATAGACAATATAGGAGAACACGAGAAACAGCGACACAGCACGAGAAATCTCTAGAGTGCGATGATCGAGGTCGTCAGCCTCGATTTGGTTAGCAAGAGAATGCATAAAGATGGAAGGCACAGTAAGTGAAACACCGGCAGTCAACAGCAATCCGCTACCCGTCTCACTAATCGTATCCTCAAACTTTTGCTCTTCGCGCTTGACACCTCCGACTATGAAGCACATGCCAAGACACAAGAGCATGGTGGCGAGGATGGACCCGAGGATGGCGGCTTTGATGACGAGGAATTGGTCTTTGACGAGTAGGACCATGAAGAGTACTATCTCGACGATGGATCCAAGAGTTACTTCGACGAGGACGCCCCAGACGTGGGGGAGTTTGCGGGCGAGCTCGGTGCCGGTGAAGCCGACCATGTTGGCACAAGGGATCATGGCGATGTAGGAAAGGGCAAAGATGGTGGTATGGTGGATGGGCCAGGCGTCTATGTTGTGATGAGAGTGTTAGTCAAGGAAGGACCGGTTGGTTAGATATAGATTGGGGGCACAAGGAGAAGAGAGGTACGAGAAACTTACATCTCATGGCGAGCGCCACGGGAACAACAGGCCAGAGGAAATTACACAACATGGACAACCGACTCGTCGACCGCAACAGGATAATAAAACACTTGGTCGGATGAATCCCCCGTCTTCCCGCATCACCACTCTTCCTCACCCATTTGTGTCTCCTCGGCTGCGATGACATACTACTCCCCCCCGCGCTACTCCCCGGCAAAATCGGCGGCGGTCCACCCCCCATCATCCCTGTGGGAAGCCGCTCTCCCCTCGAAGGGTCCCTCGCGATATCCCCGCCAGACATTCTCCGCGGTGGAACCACCGGCGGCCCAGTACGCCTAGATGTGGACCGGTTGGTGGATTCCCGGCGGATAGAGGTGCGGCGGGCTCGACGGGCGGCTTCGATATCAGCGGGTTCGCGGGAGGTTGGGTGGGCGTAGGTGCCGGGAGGGGCATCAGCGGAGGCATAGTATGGGTCGGTGATGGGCGGGGGGTCGTAGGAGGCGTCGTGGGAGCGGGAGCGATTAGGGCGGGGGCGGGGGCGGGAGGAGGATTGAGGGTCGACATAAGCTTCCTCATGGCGAGAGCGGCCGCGAGGGCGAGACATGATTACGATGGTTGGTGGTGGTGATTGTGGCTGAAGATTGGCAAAGTTGTTGTTTGATGAGGCAGATTCAGATTAGGTTTTTGTGGAGATTTCTGTAAAGGGAAAGTACTGATGAAGAAGTGAATAATGGGTAATTACCGAAACTGGAATGTCAACAGATGCCAAGGTTGACTGACGTCAAAAGAGGAAAGAAGAAGCAAGAAAGGAAAGTGTCACAAGAGTTTCTTGGAAGATGTACAACATATATGTAGGTACATTTATATAATAGCGAAAACAACTGACAAGGGCCCCTTAATAGCAGATGGAGGAGTAAACAAAGGGTAATGGCAGGTGTTGTTAGAGTCAAAGCTTCTTGGTCGTTCGTAAGGCCCTGGTCGGGACAACGGGTTTGGAGACCGGGGTGGGAAGGAGGAGTTGAGGGAGGAGGCTGATGGAGGAGGTTGATACTGGGTCTTTAAAGAAGAGCAGGAGGATATGTTGGGAGAGAAGGCTCAGTCTATATATAAAAAAGGTCTCTTGGAGATGTACCACCTACAAGGAGGGCAAGGTCACTGACACAAAGAAATGTATTCTTCACGATATCGACATCCAGAAGAACCGACTCTCCCCGATCAATCCTGACATCTTGGCGTCCCACATACCGGACGGATACCTACTATTCATCATCTTGGCATTTATTGGCACAGAATAAGCTGCCAAAGAACCCATTCATCTTTGAGAGTCCACCAGCCTATACTGGCCCTGGCTGTGGGAGGTAATCTTGGTATGGATTTGCATTTGCTTATTGTAGATTTGTCTCTGGTGATAGCTGCCTATGTTATGGAAACTGTACAATAATGCTATATTGAGACACAAGGGCCATAAAATGGTTCCTTGAAAGACCCAATCAATTCACAGTCAGACATCACACAAGCCTGATTCCTACCCAACTGTTAAGAGTTTGACCAAGGAGGAAATATAAAAATGGAACAGAGGCAAAAGTGGCTGACTGATTCAGTACATGGTTAGTCAGTTGTTGGTGGCTAGAGAGAGAGAGTCCATACAAAGACTGATTTGTCAGGGCAACAAGGGCTACTTTAGAGGCACAGTTGAAATCCTGGTCTATCCTTCAAGCCTACTACCAGTCTTCTACCCAACTGAGGAAACCTCCCTGGAATTTTGTATTATCTAAAGCAAAGAAACCCAAGTCTGAATTTCCTAAAGATCAATCATTCAGAATAGACTACCTTGCCTACTGCAGTCCAAAGCTATTATTATACACCAATCCAAGTACTTACATGCTGCCAAGACTTTGTCAAGCTTCTTGGTCCCTGCCAAGTCGAGTTAAAATCTCACTGTATATGACTGTGGAAAGACCCTAGAATCCCCTATATAAGTGTGTATTACGAGTATCAACTACGAGAAACACACCAGCTGTGAACAACTTGACATATTGACAGCAAATTCCCCCCCCCCAAAAAAAAAAAAAAAACCTGTAGTTCGCTGTCGTATGTAAGGAGGAATGCCCATAATTTCCAATCTATTGGTTTTCAGCCGTTTCGGTGGAAACATGGGGTGGTACCGCGATGCAGGATAGAAGAGAGAGAGAGGGGGGAGGGAAGGGGGTGGATATGTATATATATATGCCAAACCCTAACCCTATCTATCCATATCACCACCATCATCAGCTCTTACAAACTCTGCCTTGGCTACGCGTTCCCGTGCATTATACTCTCTAACCCGATACACCCGTCCTTGATGTAGATACAAAGCCCCCTCAAACAACAAAAACGTCGCCCTTCCCAACTCCACCTCCTCCAACAAAGCAAACCTCCCGTTCGTCAAATCAATAACCGCCACCATGTCACTCTCAATATCCCGTATATTCACCCGCCGAGCCGGCACCGGCCTGTAAACCTCCCGTGGATGGAAAACCCCCGGCTTAAATCGATCCTCCACCAACGGCGCCACCGTCCCATCTCCCGGCCTCAAAAACCTCTCCAACTCCGGTCCAAACAGCTCACAATCCAACAAGTCCCCCAAATCCACCGGCATCTCCCCCGCCGCACAATTCATCTGTCCTTCCCTAATCTCCCGTCCCCCCAAGTCACTCCACATCTCCGCCACCCCTTTTGTCAGCAGTAGCCCCGGCTCTTCCATATATAGCTGATCCCTCCCTCTGCGATCCCCCACCAATATCGCCAACGCATCACCCCCACGGCGTCCCGCACGCCCAATCTGTTGCCGCCATCCAGCGATGCCATTCCGGGGGAATCCCCAAGAAATCACACAGTCGAGGGAGCCAATGTCGATGCCCAGTTCGAGGGCAGAAGTAGCAACGAGACCGCGGAGACGACCAGAGAACATGTCGGATTCGAGGGCGCGGCGGTCTTGCGATGTGTAGCCGCCACGATATGCAGCAACGAGGGTGGCGGCGTCGTGGCGGCCGGTGGAGGTGAGGGATTGGTGGATGCTGTTGAGGAGTAGTTCGCATTGGTTTCTGGTGGGGCAAAAGGTGAGGAGGCGGACTCCGCGGAGTAGCAGGGCGGTGAATAGGCGGGTGACTTGTTTTAGTGAGTGTTGGGGGTCTTGGGCTGCTAGAGGTGCTAATGCAGGACTAAAAGTGTTCCAGCAGAGATGGTGGCGGTAGGTTCGTGGGGAGCCGTCGGTGGTGATGAGGGTGGTGGGGACGGAGAAGAGGCGGTTGAAATGGGGGAGGGGGTTGGAGACTGTGGCGGAACAGGAGATTATTAGAGGGTTCAGGTTGGAGTAGAGGGTACAAAGACGACGGAGACGGCGCATGATATAGGCAAGGTGAGCACCGAGACGGCCATCATAGTAGTGTAGTTCATCGACTACAAGGAGTTAGTATATGATGTTACTCTATTCGAGGGCCGTGTTTGGAACTTACCGACTATATAGCGAAGATTTGCTAAAACGTGAGACCACGAAGCATGATTCGGTAGAATAGTCATGTGCAACATATCAGGGTTCGTAAAAATAACCCTCGCATCCCTCCGAATCTCCTCCCTCTGCCACCCCGGCGTATCCCCATCAAAACTCTCCACCACCGTCTCCTCCCGCCCCTCCAGATACCTCAGGGTCTCCTTTAAACTCTGCCGCTGATCCTGCGCTAGTGCCTTTGTCGGAAATATATACAATGCTCTCATCTCCGGGTCTTCTTCCAGGGCCCGGAGCACCGGGAGTTGGTAGATTAATGACTTTCCGGAAGCCGTGGCCGTGGCGATGAGGACATTGTTGCCAGCGTTGAGGGCGTTGAGGGCCTCGGCTTGGTGGGTGTAGAATTGGTGAATGGAGTGGGCGTTGTAGAGGGCGTTGACGAGGTTTTGACTGAGGAGGAAGGTGAGAGGGGCGTATAGAGGAGGAGTGGCGGGTGTGGTCCAGTGGCCCGAGGCGGGGATTTGATCGTGGTAGAATGAGAGGTTTTTCAGGGTTGGGATGATTTCGGAAAAGGGAGCACGGATATTAGGGATTCTGGAGGGAGCATCTTGAGCTTCTTTCCTAATGAGTGTTGGTGGAGTAGGTGGTTGTGGGATATGTTGTTTGCCAATGCTCTCCAAGGCCTGTACTGGGTCTTCATTGTTAACTAATGCCAAGTTGATAAACAAAGTGATTGCAGCCTCGAATATCTCGTTGCGTTTGTTGATGGCCACCATTAATTTCTTCTGGTTAATGACTGGTGCCCTCCCATCATCTTTCGGCCGTCTCTTTGGTCTTGCGGCCCCACCTTCTCCGGTACCGGCCCCACTTTCGGTCTTCTTCTTTCCATTGTCCACAAATTCAAAGTACAAAACATGCTCTTGATCCTCTTCATTTGTCTTGTTGACGTCGTGCTCTTCTCTCTCTTCTCCTCCATATCTCTCTACCCCATCTGCTCTCAGCCAGCTTGCCCCCTTTGGAACTCCATTGGCCACAATCCCTTCAAATGGATCCAAATCCAGCGTCCTCAACATTCCCTCATCCACATACTCAAACAAGAATCCCTCTGGTCTCAGGGCAACAACCCGAGCCACGTCTTCAATGGTTACCTCACGTTTGAGGTTGCTGGAGACGGCGGACTGGAGCATTTGAAAGGTTGTGGCCATGTGTTTGCGAGTGGACATGAAAGAAGACACAATGTTGAGAGCACGATGAAGGGTTTGCAATGCAGCAAAAGCAGGGGGCCAGGGGATTTGGCATTTTGGCTTGGAGGTTTTGGAGGTTTTGGAGGTTTTGGATGGACGAGGGGTCGATGTTGATGCGGAACTTGGAGGTGTTGAAGATGTAGAGGAGCGTTTGCGCTTTTTGACGCTGTCAGCCGCCTTTTGATTCATTCTGCATTTTCGGCCTGTACAAACTAGATTGTGTGGAGGTACTATGATGGCGGTGGTGGTGGAGGGTGAAGAGATGAATACTGTTAGGGAACGCGAGGGAGGTGCCCACTGGGATCATGTGACTTTCCACTAGTGCTGGTAACCCTCATATGTGTAACCCTAATATTCATAATGAGGTAACTGCCTTTATTTTTCCAATGATGACTAAGCAAAATTTACAATTACCACAGAACCTGTCAACCTCTGACTCTGACTAATATCCTTCAAACTCCACCTCTAGTCATTCTGTCACAATATCACATCACCCCAACTTTAATTTCCGTATGCCAATAACGGACCACACCTGTGTTTTGCTACCCAATCTCTCAAACGCTCCAATCGCTCCAAGTCTACTACCCATCAATGTATTATCACGAGTGGATATGAATGGCGCGACCTCCCCCTGGAAATTTCAATAGCAGCATCCTTCCTTCGGCTCTCTGCTGGATTGTCCCTCGATAGGCAGCTGTTGTCTGTCAACAATGGACACCTTTGGAGGGTCTCGGCAATGACATCTCGACCAAACGATGCAAGATGTCATGGGAGGCCATAATCACGTTAGCCGATGAACTCCGACAGTGACAGCTGATGCTGATTGTCGGTTGTGAGTGAATAAAGAAGGCCATCTCCCCGGGAGCTTCTTGCTAATATCAGAGTTTCTAGTTTTCTCAGTCACCCTCCATTTCATTGACTGGGCAATATCAATCGCTACCATGCGCATCTCACGTCATGGCATCGCTGCACTGGCCATAGCCGCCACACCAGCATTATCTTTTCCTCTTTACTCCAACTCCACCACCAATCAATCATCCGCTTCCGTCCACTGGCTCGGTGATGACAAACCCGCCTTTAGCTCCGGTACTACTTTTGGCCTCCCGTGGCCGGAATCCCGTCATTTTCCAAACTCCACCGTCTTCTCCGTCTCCAGTGGCGATGCCCTGCAGTCATGGGTGACGGGCTACTGGGCAGATGGATCGATCAAGTTCACGGGACATGCGTTGCCGGCGAACGATGATGTTGAGGAGACTTATACCGTGACGGCAGGCTCCAGGGCAAGTGGGGTCAACTCTACGACTAGTCCATCTGGATCTTTTATTACGGTGGTTGATTCGGCCGAAGAAGTTTCGGTGGATACCGGAAAGATTACTGCCCACTTTTCCAAGGATGGCTCGGCCCTTTTAAAGGCTCTCTACACGAGTGATGGCGCCCTGATCGGTTCCAACGGCCGCCTGGTCCTCCATTCTCGGACCAGGATTGCTGATGATGCAAGTGAGACTCCCGGTGATGTCCTTGATTTCTCTGGCAAGATTTACAACGTTACCGTCAGCAAGACGACTGCTGTTCGCACCCTCGTCACCATCCAAGGCGAGCATCAGCCTGATGATGGTATTAGCCATGATGCTTGGCTGCCATTCACAGTTCGTTTCTATCTTTACGCAAACTCCAACACCATCCGCATTCTGCACAGCATTGTCTTTGACGGTAACAGCACGACTGATTCCATCTCGGGCTTGGGAATCAAGTTTGACGTCCCGCTTGCTGGAGAGGAAGCATACAACCGGCACGTCCGGGTTTCGGGAGTCGATGGCGGTCTCTTTGGCGAAGCCGTTCAAGGTATTACCGGTCTCCGCCGTGATCCCGGTGAGGATGTCCGCTCGGCTCAATTTGAGGGCAAGGAACTGCCTGATATTAGCACCTGGGACACTACAGTCTCATCCCGGATCCGGTGGATCCCAACCTGGAACGACTTCCGTCTCACTCAACTGTCTGCCGATGGCTTCCTTTTCAAGAAGCGCACCAAGGCAGGCCAGGGTTGGATCAACATCCCGGGAGGTACTCGGGCTGGTGGCCTTGCGTATCTGGGTGGAGCAACAAAGGGTGGGCTGGCGGTTGGCCTTCGGGATTTCTGGAAGAGATATCCATCGGGGGTGGACGTTACGAATGCAGCTACGAATACGGGCAGTCTTACTGTGTGGTTCTGGTCACCAGAGGCTCAACCGCTGGACTTGAGACCTTATCACAATGGGCTGAATGAGACTGGGTACACTGATGAGTTGGATGCGTTGGAGATTACTTACGAAGATTTTCAACCCGGGTTCAACACGCCGCACGGTATTTCGCGTTCTAGTGAGGTTTATCTGTTTGGTTTTGAACAGACGCCTTCTCGTGATACTTTCCCAGGCCTTGTTGAGCACATTAACAACCCACCATTTCTTATTGCTTCCCCCGAGTACCTCCACGAGACTCATGCTCTCGGTCGTTACTGGGACCTGCCGTCTGCCAACGAGACATCTGGTGCTGGTGCTGGTGCTGCTGCCGCTGCTGCCGCCGCCGCCGCCAAGATTGAGTCTCATCTTGACTTCCTTGTCCGCTTCTACCAAGAGCAAGTTGAGCAACGCCGTTGGTATGGATTCCTAGACTATGGTGACTTTATGCACACCTACGATGCAGACAGACACACCTGGCGTTATGACATTGGCGGCTACGCGTGGGATAACTCGGAACTGTCGCCCGATTTGTTTTTCTGGCAATACTTCCTTCGCACTGGTCGCGCCGATGTCTTCCGGTTCGCCGAGGCTTTGACTAGACATACTTCGGAAGTTGATGTGTACCACATTGGAGACTGGAAGGGCCTGGGTACCCGCCACGGCATCCAACACTGGGGTGACTCGGCCAAGCAAGCGCGCGTCTCGCAGCCGCAATACCGCAAGTATTTCTTTTATCTGTCCGGTGGCGATGAGCGAGTCGGCGAGTTATTGGAAGAACAGCTGGATGCCGACAAGACCTATGGCATTCTGGATCCCCAACGGAAAGTCCGCACAGATGGTTGGACCCCCAGTGCCAACTCTAGCGTGGCATTTGGCGTCGGGACGGACTGGTCCTCGCTAGCAGCTGGATGGTTGGTAGAGTGGGAAAGACGGGGTCCCCGGTGGGAAGAGGCACGTACCAAGCTCCGGAATACGGCGGGAGGTATCGCTGCGTTGAAGAATGGGTTCGTTACAGGTTCGGCACTGTACAGTCTTCAGAACTGGACGTTGAGTCCCCCACCGGCAGACCCGAACAACACGGGCATAGTGGTAATCTCGCATCTCAACGCAGTGTTTGGTCTTCCAGAGGTGGTCTCGGAGCTCATTGAGTACTTTGGAAAGGATATCCCCGAGGGTTTCCGACAGGCGTGGCTGGATTACACATACTATTATGGAGCGTCTGCAGCCGAGCAGAGAGCAAGGTATGGTGTGGCGTTTTCCAAGACGAGCCTGAAGCAGGCGCATTCGAGGCTTACGGCTTATGCGGCGGCGCAGGAGGGAGGAAATCAGACGTTGGGAAAGAGGGCGTGGAAGGAGTTTTATGAGACGGATGGGCTGAATGAGACGCAGCCGTGGACGGCAGATAAGGTGAATGGGAGTGCGGTGTTGACGGAGGTTGATGAAGCTAGTTGGTTTGCGACCAATGATGTGGCTCAGTATGGGCTGGCGGCGATTCAGAACTTGGCGTATGTGAGTGGGAGCATTCCGGAGTAGGACTATAGATAGGGTTAGGGCTGATGATGTGTTGATAAGATTTAGCAGTTAGTAATCAGAGAATGGATCATTAACGAAAAGAGTCACGTGGAATGTAAGCAACCTTGTGAGGGAAAAAAAAGTCTAGACTGATCCGGAGTAACCGGAGACTTTTATTCGGTGATCACGATACTTTGTAAATAAATAAAAAGGATATGGATTTCTGTCTATAGTTTCTATTGTTTGTTTGTCCATCATAAGATAGGACTTGACCCTGTAAACCTAGTGGAATAGGCCGCCTGAAGGTGAGGAGAGATGGAGGGCTTTTGTTATTATTTATTTATTATTTTTTTTATTTTTATTTTTTTATTTTTATTTTTTTTTTCTTTATCCTGTCTAGGAAAGTGCAACAAGGCTTTCTTTTTTTTGGGGGGCGGCTGATGCTGTAATTTATTGTCAGCCTTTGATGAGAAAGGAAGGAGTGGAGAGAGATTTGGATTTTGGGGAATTTTATTGATAATAAACAGATATTTTTGAATATTTGTTTTGTTTCTCTTTTCTTTGAGTTTGCTGAAGTGAATTTGCTTTTTATATATTTTTATATATTTTTTATATCTTGATTTGAGGTTGGATTGGGAAAGAAGGCAACGGAAAGAAGAAGTTACCGAAACTGGATCAGCGTCATTTCTTTATTTTTTATTTTTTTATTTTATTTTATTTTATTTTTTATTTTTTATTTTATTTTATTTTATTTTTTATTTTACAAACTTCAAAAAACGAATGAATCATCACATTCAACAATACAAAACAATCAAACCCACAAAACGCCTTCAAAATTCCGACGAACGATATTCATAAACAGAAGCCGACGCTGCCATATAGACGAGACGACTCGAACCATTGGAGGCTCAGATTTGGATTCGGTCAAGGTTGGGGACCGAGACTTTGTGTGTCTGTTGGTGGGGAAGGGAATATAGAAAGAATAAAAACGGGAGGTTCATTGTCATCTTTTGCTCTTTGAAGAAATCCAATCAGCATATTGCGATTAAACGCTGTCTCCCCGCAGCCTGCAGCGCACTGCCCACAGGAGCCTCCATCTCCACCCACGCGCGCGCGCGCGCGCATCTCGATTGCAACTCGACTTCATCACGACCAACCAACTATATACGATTCTTTTCAATGACCCGAGCCACGAACCATCTATAGATATTAATAACCACTCACTTCCATCACCGACCGACCGACCGACCGACCAGTCACCACCACCACCACCACCCCCCCTTCCCTCCTCCTAACCCACTCCTTAGCACCCCCTGCATGCGCACACCTCCCCACCCTTCATGTCCGGCCGCAAACTAGGCGGCGGCCGTATCCTCGGCTCCGGCCGCGCCCTTGGCCCCCCTCTCCCCTCCTCCCCCTCCCCATCCACCTCCCTCGCCACATCTCCCGCCCCGTCAACCTCCACCGGCTTCCACCTCAGTAGCGCCGGTGGAACTCCCAAGCGATCAGCCATCGTGGCAGCGGCGCTGGCTGCAACGAGACTGCCCGGAGAAAGCCCTGGATCGGAAAGTGAGTTTTCGGCGGCGTCGCCGACGGAGCGAGGGTTTGAGGAACTGGGGGCCAATATCAGTGTGGGAGTTTCGGGGAGGACAAAGTCGGAGGAGATATTGGTTTGTCCTATATGTAACGAGGAAATGGTGAGCTCTCTATCTTTTCTTGTACCATAAACAGACAAGTCAAGTACTAACCATTGTTTCTTGTATTCTTAGCTCACTCTATTACAACTCAACCGCCACATCGATGACGAACACCAAGAACTCCCCGCCATCGCCCAAGACGAAGTCCGCACCTGGTTCGACAAACAAGTCTCCAAAGCAAAACGCTTCCAGCCACTCTCCCTCATCAACCAAAAACTCCGTGGCCTTGAAGTCTTTGAATCCAATGAATCCACTCCCGGGTCCTCCAGCGCCATCTCTACCGCCGCCATTGTCAAATTCCCCCAAGGCATGGTCGAACCCGACGAACTGATAACTCGCGCTCACTGGCAGCGCGTCACCGGGAACGATTACTGCACAGATCCCACCTGTGAACAGAGGCTTGGTCCGTTAAATGCGCCTGTGAATTGCCGCAAGTGTGGACGTCTGTTTTGCGAGACGCATACCATGTATCAAATCAAGTTGTCACGGTCAGCGGCCCATGACCCGGTACGGGGCGTCTGGGCGCGGGTTTGTGAGACGTGTTATAAGTCGAGGGAAGGGTATAACGATCATCATGGGCAATTGACAGACCATACGCATGCCTTCAAGACTATTCGCTCTAAAAAGGTTGACCGGCTTAACCTAGAGATTGCGCGGTTAGAGAAGCGGCTGACGAAGCTGACCAGACTGCTTGCTGCGCCACCAGAGGATCTCCCGATAGCTGCTTCAACGGGTCCGTCGAGTCTCCTCCCACAAAAGAACCCCCGGAAACTCATAGAACAGTCTGTCGTCACTTGGGAAGATGATGCTGCCGTCTCTAGATGTCCCTTTTGTCATCAAGAATTCGGCTCCTGGACTTTTAGGCGCCACCACTGTCGCATGTGTGGTCGTGTTGTCTGCGCCGATGTTCAAACTGCCTGTTCAAGTGAAATAGGACTCAATATCGCTCACCGTAAGTTTTATCACCATCAGCATACTTATTCTTCTTCTCTCTCTCTCTCTCTCTCTATTTCTTTTCTCTTTGAAAGGCACCCAGTTAACAATATATCTAGCATTAGCGGCTACGGAGAAACCAGGACAGGGTAATATTTCCGTAGATATCCGGATGTGCCGGGACTGCATTCACACGTTATTCTCCAAGAGAGACTTCTTTGCGTCATTGGCACACCAGCCATCGGATCAACGGGCTTACGAGACGCTGAAGCAGTTTGAACGTGGAATCAAACAGTTGATTCCGCGGTTTCAAAAGAGTTTGATGGCGCTGCAAGGAGAAGGGGGGGATACGAATAAGGGGGCCCTACCATCTCATACGCAAATCCAGGAGGCAGGCAAGATACGAAAGAGGCTCATTGATAGCTTTACAAAGTATGATTCCGCAGCAAGGAGACTAAGAGATCTCCGGACGGATTCCCCGACGCAGCTCCGCCTACAAAAGATGGTCTACGCCAGCGCATCAACCTTTCTCCACACGCATATGCTTACCCTCAAGTCCGTCCCCCACATCCTCCGCCACAACAACAACAACAACAACAATAACAACAACAACAACAACTCCTCTTCATCCTCTAGCACACGGCCCCGTGCATCCTCTAGCCTCCGACATACCTCCCCAACCCTGGAAACCGCCAGTCAGATCTCGGAGACGTCCACGGCCATGTCCGCCCTCGAGACGGAGGAACGGGAAGTCCGGGAGAAATTGATTGTCCTGGAGGAGCAGAGGTTTCTGGTGCAGCAGATGATTGACTCGGCGCATAGCGAGCGGCGGTTCGAGGAGGTTAGCGCGTTGACGAGGAATAGGGAGGAGTTGGATGGTGAGATTGAGAGGGTTAAGGGGAAGGTGGGCAAGGTCGAGGAGAGGTGGCATGATTTGTATGCGGCGGAGGCAAGTGTTCGGTGATGATGCATGGGAACAAGTAATGGTTTTTTTTTTTTTTTTTTGCATGGCGTTTGGATTTTTTGGCGAGGGGTTTATATAGCGTATTCAGTTTCAAAGTCATTGTCTAATACAAGCACATCGCATACCACAAGATATTGAAGGAGAGGTAAAAAAAAAAATGGTAGAAAGGAACAATCAATACCAAGATGATCTAAACTCATCACTAAGTCTCAGTAAACGCCAACATTAAACATAATAAAAATAATAAAAAACAAGCCATGATATATGCGTAGCAAGTCAAGTAACCCCCAAAAACGCCAAAAGCCAAAACCATAATCTCATCTCCTCTCTGGCCCCCCTCCTCACCTTCCAATTCCATCAACACCCCCCAAAAACCTCCTCACCCTCCCCAACTCCAACTCTGACTTCTCACTCTCCACCGCCCTCAACAACCCCTCCACCACCGCATCCACCTCCTCCACCGGGACCCCCGTACACAACGAAACAACCTTCCGATACTTCACCTCCGTCTCCTTACTCCTCCCCTTCAACGCCAAAACCATCTTCCTCATAACCTCCTTCCTCTCCGTCAACGCCTTCATTCGCGTCTTCAACACCCGCGCCGACGGTAACAGTGCTGCCGCCGCCGCCGGATCTGTAGCCGACTCGATGACGGCGGACATTTGAGTTTCCCAGATAGAAATGGCGTCCACTGAGGTAACCGAGGAGTCGCGGGCACTACGGAATTGTTCGTCTTCGCGGGCGTGTGTGAGGTTGGCAATTTGCTGGCGGGCGTGGGTTTGTTTGCGGACTTTGTCTTGGATGGAGTCGAGTTGGCGGCGGGCGGTGGCGAGATTGGAGGAAGCGGAGCGGATTTCGCGGTGGAGGGAGTCGACTGAGACTTTTTTGGATTTCATTTCTTTGTGGAAGTCGCATGTGGCTTCTGATAGGACGAGGGCGATGGAACTCATGATTTCGTCGTTGCTTTGGGTTCCCTTTGCTGCGGCGACCGCCTTGTCTGAGGTGGTAGTGTGGGGAACAAGGGCAGTGGTTCCGTTGGTAGTTGCCATGTTTGTTGCGGTGGCAGCGCCGGAGTCGGATACGTCACCACCAATGCCAAAGTCCACAGGCCGTAACCCGGACCGGTTGGCGATATTCGGGTCGGCGCCAACTTCTAGCAGCTGAGAAATCACACTCTTGTTACCGTTCTTGGCTGCAATGTTGAGCGCAGTATCGCCAGAGTGGTCCTGTGAGTTGACAATTTCCGACATGAACCGCGCCAGTCCCATCTTGGGCTGCTGTGATTGCGAACTTGGGGGAACTGATGCCTGTGAGTTGGGCAGGCTTCCTTGGCGGACAACCCATTCGAGAAGACTCTCTAGATAGTATCTACTAGCAGCGTTGCGACCCTTGACAGCTGACGTAACGGCAATCTGGTGGAGGACTGTTCGTCCCTTGTGGTCACGAATCTCCAGCGTACAGCCCAAGCCATCCAAGAGTTCCGGGAACGTGTTGAGTTCCATGGAGTTGGTTACAGTACACGCACGCATTAGCGCTGTCTGACCCGCGGCGTTGACACGGAATGGACTAGCGCCAGCACGAATAAGAGCACGGAGGAGAGACATGCGGGAGAGGGCAGCGGCCCAGTGGAGGACAGTGTGACAGTGGTTGTCGATGGGCATATCGAGTTCACGAGATGTCATGCCGGCAATTCCATCTTGAATTTGCTGGTCGGAAATGTTGGGATCCAAAAAGAGACCGAGGAGTTGCGACTTACGGTCCTCGGCTTCTTGTGACATCTCATAGGGGAGCGGCGCCAGGGGACCAAAGCCATCATGGACTTCGGACCCAGCAGTGCCAGCGACTCCAGCATTATTGTAGATGAAGGACTCGTTGACTTCAGTGGGCGACGCCGGAAAGTTCTGGCTGTAGGACGGCTCGGTTCCATTATACGAGAAGCTATCGGCGGGCGTCAGGTTACCACGCGGCCGTTTCCGTGGGGGCTCCGTGACATCGATGGTCGATTGTTGCGTCAAGTAAACAGATTCCATGCCATTTCCATATTCTGAAGTGAAACTCTGCTGTGAGTTTGGCGGGAACCCATCATCAGTCTGAGACATGTTTGACGGCTGGCGGCTAAAGCTGGGCGCCCTAGAAGTCGGTGCAGCGGCTGCACGTCCACGGGGACCGGGGGAGTCGATGCGTGCTTTGTTGATGGCGGCAACGGCGTGAGAAGCCGTGGACGAGATGTTGCGGAAAAAGGTACCCGAGACACCGTTTTGTCGGTTATCGGCTGTGGTAGTGGCATTGTACATGCGCTTGCGCTGGGCAGCCATGGCTTGCTCTTTGGTCGGGGTGTTGTTATCCTGGCCAGCGACACCACCGTCCTGGCCCATATCGTGGGTTAACAATGGTCTGAGAATTTCCTCGACGCCGTATTGGCGGCAGATTTCCATGCCACGTTCAAACTTGACCCAGGTACCTTGGTACTTTCCATAGCCTCCTTGGACCTTTTCGTGTTCGCCGGTTTGGATTTCTTTCTCGAGAATCTTTGTGCGTTTTCCTTTGTCGATTTTGGCGACTTTGAGAATCTGAGTTGCGTTGAGCCAACTGTCATTGCGCCGGCGCATGACAGCGACATTGTTGACTTCCATCTCATAAACATCAACACCCGAATAGATGGCCTATAGCCAATGGGAGTCAGTACTGTGTTATAAAAGTATTTAATATCGATATAGAGATTAGACGAGACCGTACCGAGTAGATTTGTGGGGCCTCATTCGGAGGAAGGCCGCCACCATGGTTGTATCTGAATTGTGCCGTAGCGCTGAGTATTTGATTTGTAGGCGGGTTCACCGCTGAAAAGTGTGATTGCGTCTGAGACTGTGTAGTCATAGCCGATGCTGAAGCGCCCGAAGAAGCTGACGGTGGTCTCTTGGTGCCGGCATTCTGGACATTTTGAACATTCGGCGCCAGTTGTTGTAATGGCTGGCCCGCTGGTTGCGATAGAGGCTGAGCCTGCATTTTGTCCATTTTGGTGGGTTGCGACTGTGATGATATGGGTGGCGGGGCGATTTGAGATTGTCGAGCAGGCAACGGAGCCGGGGCAGTGAATGTGGTGGGAATTGCGGGAGTCGAGGATTTGACGTGGGGGGCCGGAGCCTGTACTAGGGACACGGCGGGGCCGGGTTGGATAGGTAGGTTGGAGGCAATTATTGCAGTGGTGGATGGCATTGGTGAATGTTCATCAGGTGTTATAGAGGAGTCAGATCAAAGATCGAGGGCGGGAGTGTTTCGCTTGAAGCCGGTCGACGGTAGTTCCAAGGGAGTCCCGATGTTAGATAGATTAGATATAGGCGATCGTCGGGAAGATGAACGCAAAGAAGCTTCTATAGGGACGGCGAGATATTAAAGGGGGTGCGTATCCGAGTAAAGACAGCAGCACAAAGTGAGAATCAGAGATTATATATATATATATTATCCGATTATACCGGACAGATAAAAGAAACAAGAAGATCTGGAGTATCAATATAGACCAGGCGGGTTACGCGGAGCGGAAGGAGGAGGCCAGTTTGAATGCTTGTAATGCCAATTAAAGTGATAAGCAGAAACAGAGTAACTCTGCAATGCACAAACTTAGCTTCGGGATGGTGGATTGGGGGGGGAAGCCAATCAAGAACGGATCCTCGGCAACTGAAAAATTAAAGATTGAGCGCCCGGGTAACAAGTATATGGTCGTATCGTTGCCCTGGCCACAGCACAGCTTCAGAGTATATTTGTTAAGCTTGCCGAAGGTATATATCGTGGCCTTGCTAATTAATGCCTTGCAGCAACCAAGGGGAAAACTTGTCAAGCAAGCCAGTAAAAAAATTAAACAAAATTAAACAAAATATCCTGAAGCAAGGGGAAGGGGGGGACGAACAAAAAAACAAAAAAGAACACTTTATCGCCAATTTCTCATTTAAATTTCAATTAAACTCGGACGTGTCACTTTCGTGACTTGGCAAAAGGAAAAGGAAAAAAAAAAAGCGTGTTTCGCTTTGCTTGGGCCGTGACGCGACATAGCGTTTGCGGAGCCACGTTCCCATGTCGTGTTGGCACGTGACCTCTAGAGCTTTTTTGACTGCCGAATGTGGCGTAAGGTGGACGCCACATTACTGTGGGGAAAAGCTTGTTGCCACATTTGTTACCATTTTGGGAAGGGTGTGAAAAGTGCTTGTTGATTGAAGAAGCTATCACAAGATTGGTGACGGGGAACCTTGCATGACATCTGTGGTCAGGCACGTTACTAATGTCATTTTATTGATTGTTGTATGCTGACTGTGTGACAACAATTGATACAGATACTCCTACACCAAATTTACACCCCATCTCTATCCGTCCTCCTCATTCTACAAAGCAGTTCCAACCTTGTCCTGTCATCACACATTACCCAGCTTCGCAACCCTCTCTCCCTGCCGACCCTAATCGTCATGCAATTCCAAATCCATCTATCTAAACCCATCAACCCCCTTCAGCTCTACCGTCATCTCCTCCGCGAAGCTTCATACCTTCCCCGTCCCTGTCGCCAATACGCCCGCGGCCAAATCTTTCACAAATTCCACAAAAACCAGCATCGTCCAACTCGCGTGGAAGAGCACATAGATGACGGATATGCAGCTCTCCGCTTAATGCGTGGCGCCAACGCCGGCGAGCTAGACCGCATGTACCGGATTGCCCTGTTGACTTTTGGTCGTCTGGGAGAACACCGTATGCGCCGGCTCAAGTCCTTGATGCGTCCAGATGGACCGAAGAATTCCGGTGATGTTGGAGAGGAGATTGAACAGGCGGTGAAGCTGGTGATGACCAAAAGACGGGAACGAGTACCCAAGAGAACAGAGTTGTTGGAAAAGTGGCCGCTGGATAAACTCAAAGCATATCTTGTGACGCAAAAGGACCAACAGGATCTCGTGCCCAAGGTGAGGTGGCCCAAGCCGGAGATACCGGGAGTGACGCCAAACAAGTTCCAGCTACCAGATGTATCTGTTTGGGGGACAAAATTGAGTGAGAATGGCCATCGATATAGGCTTGCAAGCTGGTGGCGACAACAAAAGGAACGCATCCTTCCGCCAATGACAGAAACTCGCTTCTCACAACTCCGAGACCTTGCCAATGGTATTGACAATGGGAAACCTCTGCAGGTGATGCCTCGACGGGCAGTTGATAAGCGATATCTGGCAGAACTCAAGAAGGAAAAGGAACTCTCGTGGAACTTTGGTGCTGAAATTCGGGCTTCAACGGCTCTTGTGGAACGCCAAAAGAGTAGACCCTTTATCCGGCGCAGTGGCCTAATCGACGAGTCGCCATGGCGAGTAGACGGACAATCTCCACTGACAGCACGAAACCTACAGAGGATTTTCCGGTTTGTGTTTTATACAGCGTCAGTATCTAGATTGGATCCGGTGGAAATGAAGCAAAAGACAGCATGGGGTCGGGTTGATTTGAAGTTTGAAGAGGCGGATAAAGAGGGAGATTTGTTATTTGAGGGCGTCAGTGAGGAGACTGGATTCCCAGAGGACCACGTGAAGCATGCTTCTGCTTTAAAGGCTCTCAAGGCAGCTCAGGGGAGGAAGGCTAAACGAATGGGAACCCAGGATATCCGGTGATTTAGACTGTCTTTATTAAGTCTATAAAACTTGTTATATACATTTGGGCAAATCTGGTTTAATCCAGAGCCTTGGACAACTTCACCAAGGCCTCATTATCCACTCTCATCCTCACCCATTCATCCATCCTCTTGGCCCCAATACTCTGATAAAACCTAATACTATGTTCATTCCATTTCAAAACCACCCAATCCAGCCGTCCACCATCCATCTTCACCACCTCCTTGGCTAACGTCTCCAGCAGCCGCTTCCCATATCCCTTCCCCCGGAACTTTGGACGCACAAACAAATCTTCGAGGTATACTCCCGGCTTTGCACGCCAAGTGCTGTAGTTGTAAAAGTAGAATGCCATGCCGGCGGGTCGCCCGTTGTCAAAGAGCATCAGGCAACGGGCTGGGCGGGTAGGTGATGTTGATTCGGGAGGGGAGTTGGGGGTAGTGGTGGCATGGGCGAAGGCGATAGTGGATAGGAGGGTGGGGATGGTGGCTTGGACGGCGTCGGGTTCTTTTTTAGTAGTCTGCCAGTTCCTGGATCATGGCTAGGATGTCAGGAGCATCTGTAAGATATTGTGTATATTTAGTATGTAAATTTAATCATGGATATGACGTCAAAAAGGTATTACCTGTTGTATAAGCATGTCTGATTTCAAAGGACATCTTGATATAGTTTTGATGAGTGGCAATGTCTGTATAAAGATATGAATATACTAGTGTTGGAGTTTTCTTCAGTGGGTTACGGTTCTTGTATTTATAATGATCCAATCCTGATTGACTTGATCTGCAATGTCATGCCAAGGGCGTCGTAATCCACTATTTCATGTCATGATTCCCTGCCACTGTTATGTATGTTTGCGAGGGGTTCATGAAATCCGGTGACAAATCCGCCATCAATAATATCAACATGATTACAAATCTTTTCACTCATCTCCAAAATTCGAGGGGGACATGGTCTAGTGGTATGACGGATCCTTAGCATAGTTGAAGTAGAAGCCTCACAGGCTTGGATCAGGTCCCGGGTTCGATTCCCCGTGTCTCCATCCTCATTTTTTATGCCTTTTCTTTTCTAATTAGCTATTGTTATCTACTACTGTCGTCATACTAATCAACAATCATTCCATATCTCCATCAACGCCGATTTTTATATAGTGACCCTATATATCCATATCACCCTACTGATTAAATCATTCACTAAACATTCCCACGCTTATCCACATCCGCCTATTCACCAGCAACCTTACAAGACCATGACAACACCCATAACAGCCAACACCACATTCTGAACAGCACAACCCACCTGTTCCCCACCACTTCCGACATCACCAGTTGCCGTCGCCGTCGCCGTCGCCCCCGAAACAACTCCCGACCCACTCCCAGTTCCAAAGGCTGACCCACTGAACGTACGAGTATGCAGTCTCCAGGACGAAGTCTGCAGAGAAATCGGCTCGCTAATCGTCATCTCCATATTCGTTTGGGTAACATGGGGGTCCGAGGTGCTTGAAGTGTGAACAAGCGCAGTAGGGCCGGTACGACTGGTGGTGACCTGAGTGGAGTTTCCCTCAGAGGCCTGCTTGCAGACTTGGCCCTTGAGGCCGTTACTCGCTGAATATGTTAGTATATGTATTTGAGAAAGCAATGACTAGATGGGTAAAAGACATACTGATGTCGTTGGTCTCGCCGAGGCAGCCTTCAATGAGACAAGTGCTGTATTGCGGGTAAAAGGTCTTATCGAAGATAGCGCAGGGACAGGCAAAGTCGCGATCGCCACAGCCGACGATTTTGGCAGTTTGGTAGAAGCAGCGAGTGCCACAAGTTGAAAGGCCAAAGATGGTCTCAGCAGCCCGAACCACCGAAGTGACCAAAAGAAGTGAAGCAATGCGCATGGTAGTTGTCAAGGGAGTGTGTTTGTCGAATGTTTCAGGTTGTTCTCGGTAGTATGTGATGGTACAAGCAAGGTTAACAGAAATTGAAAAATCAAATGTAAACAGGATTTTATTCTTTGGTTACCGGCAATGCCTTGACCCTGAGTTTGAATATATTGTTGATGAGGATAACAAGGTCAGGCGTTCATATAGCTTTATCAATAAGGCATAGTCAACCTTGCTAAATGGGCAGAGTAGTGAAAATAGGCTCAGCCCAAGGTACCATATTATTTATTACCTGCTGGCTGGCTATAGTGACAAGATTCACACCTGATTGTACCAGATAATGGATCTGCAATCAATATCTCGTGGGGGATGAGGGGGGGGATGAGGGGATTAACCTGGACATTGGATTTTTCCCGAGCCTTATTGAAGAGAAAACAAATATCTCGTATCAAGACGCTGAGAATGAGGCAGGAGGATTCGCACTATATGACTAGGGTTAATATGGTTAGTTATATCCAGTTATCAGGGTTAGTCGATCCTGTACCGTCGTTTCCCAATCGAGTAATTTCACGATTGACGACATCTGTAGGCAAAAAAAAGAAAGAGCGGAAAGTAGTTGTCATTTAGTAGAACTAGGTTATAGAGTATATATATACTGGATACCCCGCACTTTTTCTTTTTTTTTTTCGTTTCTCTCTTTCTCTCTCCATCATATTCCACCAAACCCAGACTCTTCGCATCATCATTCAAGATTTAATCGTCTCGGGCTTGTCATATTCGTTATTCTTATGTTGTGAGGAGTCTTTTATAGATATAGTCACGGACTCCTCCTCTGTTTCTTCTTCTTCTTCTTCCTCCTCCTCCTATTTCCCTTTTTCCCTATTTTTTCACGGCGCTCTCCATTTCCATAAAACCACCCTTTGAAATGGACAGCGTCATACTAACTAGTCTCAGCCTCTCTGATACCCTCGTCGGTCAGTACCGCCCCTGCTACCGAGATTATTGTCCGTCGATCCCCGCCAGCGGTATCATGCTTGCATTTTCCATTGTCTATGCTTGGGTTGACATTTACAAAAAACGTAAAAAATGTCAAGCACGCCCGCAAGCAATGGATGGACTTGCGTGCCAAAGGCGGCTGTGCATACGAGCAACACCATCTCGCAACACACGGTACCAGCATGTCGTACTCGGCCCTCTTCCCCATCTTCTTCTCCCTCCTGGACTTGGTAGACTGCGTTTTGCGAATTAACTGCGAAATCTACCAAGTCAAAGTCTGGCCCTTTTCACTCTGCGTCTTCATGCACATTGGTTCGCTAACTCTATACCCCTTTACCTTGTACAGCCGCATGAACATGCCAGGGTACCTGAAGCGCTTGTTGCCGATATGCACGTAATAGCCTCTGACAGAGAAGAATGGCAAATAAGAATGGCATGTGAAGCGGTGGAACTTTGTATAGATTTGGCGTTATGCCTTTGACGTCTTTTGATGGGTTCTTTTTTATGTTTTAAGTTTTTTTTTTTGAGATACCATTGCATGTTTGCAATTGTTGGAATAAGTTCCATTCATGATTTTTCTTTTAACCAAGTGCTCTCGATTGATGCAATATTTTGATTTCATCAACTCGCCGACCGCCCCGATCCCCGAGTCAACGTCATCAACCACAAGGATTTCACAAAGTACGATTCAAGCGTATTAAAACAACTCGAGGGCGCCCAGGGCATCGTATGGGCTCTGGGGATTAGTCAATTACAGGCGAGTGGACAGTAAGTTGTATCCATTCACCCATATATATATATATATATATATAAATTAAAAAAAGGAAAATCAACTACTAACCCAACCCATCCCTAGAACCTTCATCGACATCACCACCATCTGCCCCGTCGCCGCCGCCATCGCCCTCAAAACCCTCCCCCCACCCCCTTTAACTTCACCTTTGTCTCCAGCCACCGCGTCACCCACACCCCCAACCCCCTCACTGCCCACTTCTCCCGCGAAAAAGGCCGCGCTGAGATCGCCCTAGGCGCACTAGCATCGCCGACATTCCGCGTCGTTGCATCGCGGCCAGCATTTGTGGATCCACAGGGTCATGTGGAGTTTGAGGGGCATGTGCCGGATGCGGGGAGGGTTTATGGGTGGATGTATGGGCCGATGGCGGCGGTGGTGAGGAGGATGAGGGGGTATTGGAGTCCGACGAGGGAGTTGGGGGAGTTTTTGGTGGGGTTTGCGGAGGGGAGGTGGGAGCGGGGGAAGTTGGAGAAGGTGAAGGGGGTGGATCAGATTCCTGGGGGTGATGGTATTAAAATTAGTAATGGGGCATTCTGGGAATTGATGACCTTTCTAGATGGATACTATGGGAGGTTGATAGTAGCTGTATAGTAAGTTGGTCAAGCTAATGTTTCAATAGTTGAATGATTTCGAGTTTTTTTTTTCGTCCAGATTTACTCTCTAGTATTCCATTCTGTCTGAATTTGTATATATCCATATTTTCTCTATCCTCCTTCTGCCTCCTTCTTCTCAACAACCCCCTTAGAAAGTCTGCTTGGCAGATGACTGCACCGCTGAAATCTGTCTCCGATAGCTGGTCGCATACATGAACCGATCATAGGTACCAATGCCATAGGCGATAAAACCAGCCACCATCCAAATACTAGTAATGATCAAACCGACAGGGTATGTCATCAGACGGATACCAGGAAGGACGAAGGCGACGGTGCCGTTAAGGAGCTCGGCATGGATTTGGTCAACGGCGAATGTGGCGATTTGGAGATCAGACATGACGACTTCGCGGGAGAAGACACCATTGACGAAGACGGCTTCGTTGGAGGAAACGTTGGTGGTGACTGCGCCAGTAGAGGCGAGGGCGTTTAGGGTGAGCGTAGGCATGACGAGAGCTTCGAGAGCAGCCCTATATGAGACGATTAGCATTTTACAATCATCTTTCCATATATAAACTCTAGTGCCCTAAAAGTAACTTACATTGACGAGTTGGTGGCCATCTTGGTAACATCAATCTGACCCACAAGCATGTAATGCTTAAGCATGGGGACACCATTCTCACGGCGGTGAAGCTCCAAGTCACGAGCACTCAGCTCATCCAGATCACGGCTCTTGAGCTTGCCACCAGCGGCCGCAGCAGTAGAGTTGGCAGTAGTGTTGACTGAGGAAACCGAAGCACCAGCATAGCTAAGTTGCACCTGAATATTGGATGAGGCAACACCCGCAAAGTCGCCGGACGCAGTGGACAGCTTGTACAGGCGCAAATCAGCCTGGAAGACACCAGAAGAGATGTTTAGGGCAGGAAGGTTGTAGCAAATGCCGGTACCCGAAGGGTTAGAGGCAATGCTGACACCGGCAAGAGCCTTCTGGCAAGCCGCCTCAGTGGCGTTGTTCCAGGCGACCAAGTTGATAGTACCGTCAGCATTCAGAGGAACTTCGGCGGTGGCCAAAACTTGAGCAGCGGAAGCCTTGCTGGAGACACCAGAAAGATCCACGCCGGAAGAATTGGAGGAACTTGTAGAAATAATGGACTCGGCGGATAGGCGGGCGTTCATGATGTCGGCATAGTTTTGGTGCATGGCCTCGGAAGCGCTGAGGCGCATGGTGCCGTCAGCAGCAAGACCGAGGGGAGACGACGACTGGGCGTTGACATGGGTGATTGAAGCGGCCATCAAGGCCATTGCCAGGGCGAGTTTGGTGAACATGTTGGCTTGGGGGTGTTTTGTTGTCGTCGATTGTTGAAGATGAAGGATGATTGGGGTGTCGATTTACAGGGATCGTCGTCTTCGCTCTCGACAAGTGGTTGTAGATTAATCGCCGGCGGTATTTTATCGTCAGAATTCTCGAACTTGAAGAGTGAAGCGTTGATATTGAGATCGGGTATTAAAAAAGGTAAATCGACAGCAGATATTGACCGGCAAATTAAACAAGAAAACGAAAAACAACGCAAATGAAAGTGGACGCTGGAGAATTAGAAGGTGGAGGAGAAAAAGGAATGTACAGAATAAAATAATAAAACTGGCCGACCGGCGGTTGTAAAGAAGAATATCAAAAAAGAGAATCGAAATGGTGAGAAAATCGACACTGCGAACAAGACTAAAGCGAAAGAAAAAGAAGGAAAGAAAAAGAAGGAAGAAGAAAAAAAGGTAAGAAAAGAAAAGTTGAAGCCGCTCGAGGGCAGAAGCCACACAAGAAGTACTTCTTTCAAACAAGATGCCGCTCTATATCGCGAGTAAGCGAGGGTCCCCGTAGCCAGACTCTTCAATGCTCTGTGCTTAGGATACTAGGTTGACTAGGGGGAGGATGGGTCTGAGATGGGTTGAGAGTGACGCTGTACACACAAAGCGCTTGAACTCTGGATGGATTGACGCAGAATACGGCCTTTGTGTGTGCGACGACACAGTCGCAGACAGTAAGAAAACGACGGGGATATGTTTTGAAGGTTTCAGTAAGTCGAGCAGTCGAGAGGGTCGTTGTGGTGTTTGTTGGTTGAAAACAGGGGCGTGCTTCGGGAATGGGCAGGTTTTGAGAGAATCTGGTGATGTAGAAGTTTGGAGTTGAACTTCAAAAGTTAGTGATTATCGTCAAACATGAACACCAGAAATTGGATAGAAAAGACGAACGATGAACAAACATGATGAGGGGCGATACGCCTGCTAAATAGTTCAGTTAGCTCACCGTGGACTAGGCTTTGTCCCTCATCCACCGTCGGAACAAGGCTGCTTCTTCCACATCTTTTGATTCTTCCGATGAATTGTCATTTCGGAAATTGATAATGATTCCCGGTGCGCAGTTGATAGTCGACCATATATGGCACGATATGGACGGATATATTTGGGTAGACGAGGCTTGTATTGATGGAGAAAACAAGCTATCATCTCCGACTATGACTTGCTTCGTAGGCGACATAGTAGAGATCATTACACGGAGCCAATAATATTGTTCAGCTTGAATGACTTCATTGACCAACTTTGAATAGGGAAGGAACTTACGCACCACCGTGAGGGGAAAACTCAATTTAGAAAGTGCAGAATTTTCTTTCTAACCTCGGAATTTTTTCATCGTCAGCCTTGTGTCCATCTTTGATCATTACTTCCAAACTTGCCCCCATCCAATCGTCTTTGGTCAAGCATTCTCTCGACGATGTTCATCTTCAATCGCACTTATACAATTCTTTCCTTCGTACAGCACCCTCTGTCGCCGGCCCTCTAACTGGCCCCTTCGTCCCCTGCCTCGAGAAAGCCCTTCCATCACCACAATCCCGGTCGGTCATCGAGTGCTCTGGATGTTTCTTATTGACCCACCGTCATTGTCAAGGCAGCCATATTTCTAGTTTGAGTCTGAGTTATATGTTTGTCCCATCACGAACGGATACAAAACCGCGGAGGAGCAAGTCTTTGTACCTACTTACGTCGTCAAATGCTGCAGGAAAAAAAAAAAAAAAAAGAGAAAAAGAAAGAAAAACACTTTATTGACCACTTCAAACTACAGGATCTCTCTTCTATATGTCTCTCGAAATAGCCGCCCGGATACCACCGTTAAGCTTACACATACCTACAGGGTCTTTCCCTCGTCCCATTTGCAGAAGAACCGCCAGAAAGATGATTATACATTTTCACCAAAATTCATCAAGGATCCAATTGTCACGAGACATTGCACCGGGTAACTTTACTCCCGTACTTTGTGTTGGTATGATGTCGTTCGTGGTGACGAATAATCGGTACAAGTACAAGCCACTGACAACAGGCTATATCATGAAATGATTCAGGAAGAACTTGCTGTTTAATTTCTTTTTCTTTTCTTCTTTTGCAACACACCGATAAACCAGCCTTTGAATCCCTTTTCCTTCGATACTCATCTCCTTCACTCGTCTCCTGTTTAAGCAGTTTCGAAGATGACGATGAAACTCTGGCTCGTCTCGGACCCTCCGCCAAAATCCTAGGTCAGGCAAACCCTACTCTGAGGTCATGCCATCCAACTCGGAACTATAAAGCTTTACTGGGAAGTAGGTTCAAGGTCACATCTAGATTTACACGACACCGCCGAAATTCATCAATCATCTTCTAATATATCGAGCTATTGGGCTTTGATAAGCCTTGATCAACCCTGTAACTCTATCTCTGACATTATTCTCTCCACTAGAATCTAACTCTATTACTCCTGTAAGCCACTACCATGACTTGTTATCTCTGCTAACCAATATTTCGAGCAGGGGCATCTGCAGACTAATTTCAGAACCTGGACCCAGTCAAGTTGGACATTTGCCTTGTTTCTCTCCCCTTGCTTCTAGATGCCCGAAACGCTATGCCAAGCTTCTTCTGTCTGGCGGTGAATCAAAGCTGGCCTGCTCAGATTCCAGCTTGTCGCTATCTGTCAGGGAGCAAACTCTCCTAACTTTATTGCGAATAGCGTTGCTTCTAGCATGTGGACTTTTTGTGTTCGACATTGAGAGGCTCTGTCACCCAATCAATGATATTGGCCCATTGAAGACGCTGCTAACTTGAGACGATTCCAGAACCTCTCTGTAGAACCCGTTCCAATGTCAATGTCGTGTCAGTTCGGGTCATAACAAATGGCGTCTCTGAAGAATATCAAAGATTGTGGTTCTATAATAACTCTGAATCTCACAATAAGCAAGCCACTCCCCCGTTCCTGCAGATAAAACGTCACCCACCATATGAAGCCTTTGCATGCCAAAGTCACATCTGGATGTCAATACTGCCAAATTTCTATGATACATACATAATTGGTTAATTTGCACAGGGTGCTGGCTGTCTGACTCCTTTCAATTTCGCGAAAAATGGCCCGCGCAGACATTGAGGTTTAAGCGAATCATATTACATGTCGGTCAAGTATAACCCTTTAGATATATAACCCTACAGAAATACCCAGTTGTCCTAGAACTGTTAAAAGTTGTTGCATCTAAACGGAAGCCATCCAACAATTTCCCTAATACTACCGAAATCCCGAAGAAACTCTCTGCTCGTCACCAGATACCGACTCTAACAAACGAATGAGGTATGGAGCCATGATCGCCCACTTGGTGTTTCATACGCGCTGTGATGAACAGCCAGCAAGCCCATTGGCAGCCACTGTCTGCGAATCTATTGATGACGAAGCATTGTCTTTAGGCTTGTCAGACCGTAATCTCGGAAGAGAGGAGATGGCGCCGTACCACTTGGGATGCCGAGCGCGAGCCCAGAGAACGGCCTCGGTGAAAGCTAGGAAGATGCTTGTCATGAACCAAAACCATAGTATGATACTGAGGCTGCTGGCTAACCGGGCGTTTATGAGACAGGCGGTGAGAAGTCCGGTGAGTCCTAGGCCTGAACGGACGATGCTGGGCCGGGAAAGGATTTGGCTCACAATGTTTCGTGGCTCAGTAAGATTACGGCGCACCAGAGAACGGGGCGTGGATTTACTGGTCTCTTTGGTAATCTTGGCCTGAGCTATGGTGGCCAAGTTGGCTTCACGTTCAGCAATGACATCAGCCATGCGCCAGGCCACTTTATTGTTGATATTTTCCCATGTTGCATTGCAGGCTGTCTCACGGGCTCGCAAAGCCATCTTTGCGCCTAGTTGCTTGTCAATAGCTAGACTTTGAATACGTTCGACGAAGCCAGTTAAATCATCTGGAGGTACGAGGTAACCATCAGAACCATGTGTAATGATTTCACTGGGACCGCCCTCGTCACGCGCAATGACGGGGACACCAGAGGCCATGGCTTCGAGAACGACGAGACCAAAAGTTTCGGTAATGGAGCAGTGAAGGAAGATATCTCCAGAGGCATAGTCAACGGATAGATCATGACCGCGGTGGATTCCGGCAAAAACCACACGTCCGTTAGCCTTGAGAGGCTCGAAGAGATTGTGAATCTCGTTTTCGACTTGAGGATTGACATTGCCGCCAACTATGTACAGAGTGAAAGCCAAGCCGCGCCTGTGTAACTCTTTGGCAACATTGGCAAGGAAGCCGTAGCCCTTTTCTCCAGCAAGGCGCGAGATACAAATGAGGATGATCTCACCATTTGGGGCAAGGCGTGCGCGAAGTTGCTCGGAGCGCAGATCTGGACGAAAGACATCTGCTTTGACGCCGCGGCGAATCACATCCATCTTTGTGTCTTGGACCCCTTGGCGCTCAAGGTATCGGCGGACGAAATGCGAAGGATAGAAGACGGTCTTGACGGAAGAATGGCGGAAAAGATAGCTTTGGACAGAGTCAAAGGCAAAGGTGGCCAAGTTATTGAGGGGCCAGGGGAAGAGGATATCGCAATATCCAGAGAGATCAGTCTGGAAGTTACACATGATGGGTATCTGAAGCTCAGTGGGTTGTTGGCGCACTTGGAGCATGACCTGAAAACCGAGAGAGGCGGGGGAGGCGAGATAGATGAGGTCTGGCGGCGCATCGGAACCCCAAGCACGGCGTATCAAGGCGGAGATTCGCACGGGATAGACAATGGAAAGCTCTGGGTTGAAGGGAAGAGGATAGCCATTGATGCGCAACTCGGGATTTGCAGAGACATTGGCGATTGTGGTGGGGTCTGGAAGGAAGGAGGTTTCGCGAGTATGCGGGGCGACAACGGCGACGTGGGCTCCTTGGGTGCGCAGATGGGTGACGAGCATGAGGGTTGTACGGGAGACGCCGTTGACGGGGCCGAAGGACTCGGTGCAGAGGAGGATACGCTTGTTGCGGAGGGAGGAAGGAAAGTGGGAGAGGTTGTGGTTGGGGACAGAGACGGGGGCGGAGGGCCCGGAGAGGAGGGGTGTTTGTTCGGAGGGAAGGCAGGACATTTTGGG
>MKGJ01000043.1:0-30578 GCA_002018255.1 Bretziella fagacearum | reverse complement strand
GGGGGGGGCGGAGTAAAGACGTCACTGATGACCAAGTTCTACTAGGAGAAGAAGAGGGTTGATTGATGCTGGATAGTATCACGACAACATCAAGACAAAAAGCAGTAAGTGGCACATACCAACAGTGGCAATATGCAAATTTTAACATTAAATGAAAACAAAAATTTAAAATGTCGTCATGATCAATTTACGTAAATGATCACATGCTGGTCTCTAGTTCTAGTCACATTCCAAGAAGCCCCTCTTTCAAGATTTCCATCTGAATCCCACGTCATCACATCTCTGAAAGCCAGCAAGCAGTTCGTCACGAGTTGACACAAGCGGGGTAGTGATTGGTTACAAATGGGACGAGAGGAGGGGGAGGGGAATATCAAGATAGGATTTGTTCTTTGAGTTTGATTATTTTATAAGGGTCTTTTCTTTGACGAAGCAGCTGGAGGAACGGAAGAAGATGATTGGTTGGTCAGGGTTGTCAAATGGGGAAGAATTGGAACGGACTTAGACGGGAGCCAATCGGAGCGGAGTGAGTGGGCACGGGGGGATAGACCAATCAGAGGGCGGGCCACAAATCTATATGATAATGTAACTAATAATAGGAGGCATATCTCATCAAGTAACCGAGACACTGCAATTTCCACCATCACCGTATCAATATCACAGTTCCCAGACGAGATTACCTCCACCTTTTATCAAACCCCAGCTCTCAATCCTCTTCCAAACACTCCTACATCTCACCTCGCCCATGCCCTGCCACCATCCACAACCATTGGCCATTTCCACCATCTCACACTAACTGACCGGCTATCTCTTAGGGAATGCATGCATGTACATATGTCGTCCTGTATAGACTATGGTTGGCCACTTGAAGTCTCTGTAACTTGATCTTGATGGATGACCGAGAGGAGTATGTATAAACAAGGATGTGACGGGCAAAGCTAATCATTGGAAAACCATACGAGCTGAAGAGAGCGAGTGCTCGTGTGATGTGTATTCTGTTTTCTTCTGTGTCATCTTTCCATCTATATCTGTCATTGTGTGTCCATCTCCTTCCATCTCCGACTCTCTCTGGTGATATCACTACCATCAATCTTGTACATATCTTCAACATCATCATAATCAAATCTCTCCCCCTCCCCTGCAACAAAAATGCCTCCCATCTTCTCCGCCCTCTACCCAGGCCACTCCCCTCCCACCGTCGCCCTGACCCCCTCCGACTCATCCGCTGCCTCCTCCCCCACCCGCTCCCCGATCTTCTCCCCCGCCCTCAACGCCCTCAACGCCCTCAAACTCCACGACATCTCTGACGACGAACACACCATCCCCTCTAACCTCTCTACTCCATCTCCAACTCCAATCCGTTCCATCTGTTGCGTTGGTGCCGGCTATGTTGGTAAGTTCTTCCTTCCTTCCTTTCTTTCTTTCTGCCCCTTTGATTTTGAGCAACTACTCAAGTAAAAAAGAACATGATGACTAATCTCTCCACATAAAAGGTGGCCCCACTGCTGCGGTTATCGCGTATCACAACCCTCACATCCGCATAACTGTCGTCGATCGTGACCCCTCCCGCATCCGCCGTTGGCAATCGCCCCATCTCCCCATCTACGAGCCCGGCCTGCCCACTATCGTCCGCATCGCCCGCGACGGCACTCGTCCCTGTTCCTTCCCCAGCGGGCCTATGCATCCCATGCAAGATCCAGAGTCTTGCGGGGAGTCCGACTACGGGTCACCGTGTGGACGGCTAGCGGTCACAAAGGTGGTGGGGCGGCCGGCGAATCTATTTTTTAGTACAGAGGTGGGGAGGGAGATTGCGGGGGCAGATGTGGTGATGGTGGCGGTTAATACGCCGACGAAGAAGGGGGGGTTGGGCGGGGGGTGTGTGACGGATATGACGGCTTTTGAGGCGGTGGTTGCGGAGGTGGCGAGGTGGGCGAGGCCGGGGGCGATTATTGTGGAGAAGTCGACGGTGCCGTGTCGGACTGCGGAGATGGTGAAGGAGACTGTAAGTTGAGGATGATCCCCAGGCCTGATGTGATATTAACATGACGACTGGCAGATGTCTATCCATCGGCCCGATACTCACTTTGAAGTCCTATCAAACCCAGAGTTCCTCGCTGCCGGCACCGCCGTTTCCGACCTCTTGCACCCCTCTCGCATCCTCATCGGCGCCGCCCCAACCCCTTCCGGCGCCCGCGCTGCCGAAGCACTAGCCTCTGTATATGCCTCATGGATCCCACGGTCACGCATTCTCACCAGCAATGTCTTTTCATCAGAGCTAGCCAAGCTCGTGGCGAATTCGTTCCTGGCGCAGAAGATTTCGAGCATCAACTCCATCAGTGCCTTGTGTGAAGATTTAGGGGCTGATGTCGATGAGGTGGCTCGGGCAATTGGCGCGGATCCGAGAATTGGCGGACAGTTCCTCAAGGCTGGGTTAGGTTTTGGCGGGTCATGTTTCCGGAAGGATGTGTTAAGTTTGGTTTACATTGCCGAGTCTCTGCATCGGCCAGATGTCGCCGATTTCTGGCGGGCGGTGGTGACGATGAATGAGGGGCAACGGACGCGGTTTGTTCGGCGCATCATGGCAAAGATGAATGGGACCGTCCGGGGGAAGAAGTTGGTGATTCTTGGGTATGCGTTTAAGAAGAATACCAGCGATACTCGGGAGAGTCCGGCGCTAGAGATCATCCGGACGATCCTAGAGGAAGGACCGAGGGAAATCGCCGTGTTTGATCCGTGTTGTAACCCATTGGTGGTCAGGGCCGAGTTACAGGCGGAAGTGGGAACCAAGGCAATCAGGGATGCTGGTGGGTGTATTGAGGTGTATGACGACCCATATGTGGCCTGTGCAGATGCGGATGCAATAATTATTGCCACCGAATTCGACGAGTTCCGCTCAGTGTCCAAGATGCCCCGGAATACACCCACCACCAAGAAATCCACCCCAAGTGACCCCCGGCCATTCCGATATCTAGAACCGTCAGCGGATGACTTGCTTTCTCTTCAAGTGTTTGTACAGGCGACGACAGCCATTGAAGATGCCCAAAGACATTTACTTCCACAGCCAGACTGTGCTAGTGATTGTCCGGATTGTGTATTGGAGAGGCAAGGTGCGGAGGGGATTGATGGGAGTGCCGAGACCGTGGCTGGGGCGCCGAGTAAGAGGGCGGGGAAAGCTTTGGATTGGGAAAGGGTGGCGGAGGGGATGAGGAGGCCAAAGTGGGTGTTTGATGGACGGGGGGTTGTGGATAGGAGGGACTTGGAGAGGTTTGGAATGCGGGTGGAGAGTATTGGGCGGATGTCGGAGAGGTATAGATAGTTAGTTGGGTTATCAGACCAGACACGAGGAATCACGTGACTTTAACAAAAAGCTTGTTGATAGCAAAAGTACCGAGTTACAGAGCTTCAGATGAGCCCATTTGCGTCAGTTCATTTCAGGTTTTGTATAAAATATGGTTCCAGAAGGGAGAGGAAGTCTTGACTGATATCTTAGTAATCACTTTCCTTGGATCTCTACCAATAACTGTGGTCAGAGAGAGAGAGAGAGAGAGAGGGGATCTTGAACCAATCACTAGGGTTACGCGGTTAATATAACCCTTGTAATGACCACCCTTTCAAAGTTGATTAACTAATATACATGATACCGTCATCCTCTCTTGGTTCCTGCTATCCAATATTCGGACAATATCCAGCCAACAACCCAACCTTGGAACCATGACCCAGTCGGTGTTTCTTTCGCAATTGGCAGTTCGCGTTCGTGATAGTCCCAAACTATGGGAATCAGGTCAGGTACCGCTGAGGGATGTTTGAGATGGGAGGGGCGAGCCTTGAGAAGAGGGGAGAGCGAGAGAGAAGAAGGGGGTGGGGGTGTTTCAAGTTGGGGCGGAGGGAGGGAAGGAAGAGGGAGATGTGGAATTGGGCAGTAGAATATTGTAGATGTAATTTGAGAGTAATGTCATGATAGTTTAAACGGTAATAGATTTGTAGATAGTTGAAAGACACTGTCACAGCCAGAAGAAAAAGAAGGAAAAAAAAGAGAAAAAAAAACAAAGACATCGTCTGCCAGAAGTAAAAAGAAGGAAAAAAAACATCGTCTCCCTTTTTCTTATCTGCCTCTTAAAAAGCCACGCCATCCCCCCCTCCCACCCCAAGATCCTACCAGTTTCATCATCAGATCACCCCCAGAACTTCCAGTGGCTCTCTCAGATAATCACGCCGAAATCTCTCCTTTCCCCTCTCTCTCTCTCTCCCTTCTTGATTCACTGCTACGTACTCACTAATCAGCAGAATAAAACCCGCCTTTTGCGCTATCCTTTTCCCCTCCATAAGGCGCCGCTCCTTGTCTCAGCATTCTATGCGTGCCAGATTGAGAGAATTAAAAAAAAAAAAGAATAAAAAAAGCGAGTGTTGTGCATGGACGTTGGGAGTGTAGACTAGGGAGGGGGAGAAGCGTGCACAGTAGATTTCGCGTGGGTTTATTGCAACCCGGACGAGATGACATAGTTTCGGTAACTGAAATTACAATTTCGTACATTATATTGAGGAATGTTCTGGTAGTGGCACGGAATAGACGAGTTGAGTTGATGTGTTTTTGTATGATGATGTTGACATCGATAGTGATACAAAGATTGGAAGGGAAGGAACTATGATTAATCGGCGACGATGATTGGCTGTCTATGTTAGTTTAGACTCGAAAAGGAAGGGAGCTTATGGTTGACGATTTGGGAAGGACCCAGGGACATAACAAAAAAAAAGATCATCATTTCTTCCTCGTCTTCTTCTTCCAATGGCCCCCTCCCATACAAGCAAAGATCAAAGTGTGTCCTCATCATCAACATTGGCAATCTCAATGGGTTGGAGTTTGAGTTGACCCTCATCATGAGGATCAACACGTTGTTTATCAAAAGTTCCAAGATTTCATTCCATCTTTCCAGTGCTGCTTACCGTTCTTGACTTGATCAGAAAGGAGGCATCTTTTTCACAAGAAGAAAACCCAACAAACCTGATGATGGACTCTGATACGACTTGGGGGGCATTTCCACGTGTTTCAAGTGCAGGATAGAGTGCTGGCAGGAGAACCCTGGAAGGAGAACCCTGGAAGGAAGAAGTCAGTGCTAGTGTAACGGTTCAATATGCAAGGGCATACAAAGGAAAAGAAAAGAAAAGTAGAAGAAGAAGAAGAAGAAGAAGAAGAAGAAGAAGAAGAAGAAGAGGTGTGCTGGGCTTTATTCTCCTGGTTGGTGGTGAGTTTGAGGTTGAGGGTTTTTGGAAAAAGTATGAGATGGAGACGAGACCCCCCTCCCCCCCGGATATCAACCGAGGTTTTTTTCTTTTCTTTCTATTAATGATGACGACGATGTTGAATCGTCATGAATATAATCTTTGCAAACTTCCATCTATCTACTTTACATGTATCGTAATCATTGGTAGAGTCAACCTCTATAGTCCTCCTGAACCCCCCCTCCCTTACCCAGTCTACCTGGCTCGGGCACTCAAGTGCTTTGCCTGTTTCCATTAAACAAACTCACCATCACTCTCTTGTTCCTTTCCCATTCTCGGTCCGTGTCGTCCCCATTTCCCTCCTTCTTCTTCTCTCTCTCTCTTCCTTTCCTTGTTCATCCGTTTCTTTTTGTCAGCTTCGTTGTTGATTTCAAACTGTTGATATTTCTGTATCTTTGCTGATATGGAAGAGTAAATTCCTTTTTTTTTCTTCTTTTCTTCTTTCTCTTTTCGACAGTCTCTCTTTTGTCCTTCTTTCTCTTCTTTATACGCAGGCCTAGAGCCGCGAACGACGATATACTTTTGCTTTTTTTTAATCTTGTTTTTATACATCTTTAACGGGCTACTATCGTGGTGTTGGTGTCATTTTGTATCTCCATTTCTTGGGGACTCGAGCCCGACTGTCGAATTTCCATCTTTCTTTCGTTTATCCCCTTTTCAAGATCTTGACGTTCTTGAAACTGTTTTTATGTTATTTTATACATCTTTCTATTCTTCAGTATCAGATCGACTGGCTCTTTTGTTTTATAACCTCATTTTTGGATGCCAAATCTCATCATTCCTCCGGCTTAATAACCACACCAACTTTGACGAATACCCCAACAACAATCTTGTTTTCTTTCCATCTCATCTTCGCATCAACCAATCATGAAGTCCTCGATAATACAAACCACTGCTCTCTTGAGCCTCATCTCCATCACTACAGCCGCCGCCACAACTACAGTCGACCTCACCCCAAACGACGTCCCCCTCGCTTGTATCGACATCTGCGGCCCCATGGTCGAGCTTTCCTCCGTCTGCCAAATCCCCGTCGCTCAACAAGCTGCCGACGAACTCCGGAAAATCAAACGCCGGGAATTCATCCAAGAACAGGCCCGGTCTGTTGTTGCCTACATCACTGCTAGGGCGACAGTGGCCGAAGCAGCACCACCGCCGACTTTGAGCCATGGGAGTTCCTTTGGCTTTGTGAATGAGACGACGGGGACGGGGATGGGGACGGGGACGGGCACAGGTCAAAGGACTGCTCATGTGGGAACGGCCGGAGTGGCGGAGACGACTTCTTCGAGTTCGACAAAGACAAAGAAGAGCTCAATATCACCATCAACGTCAACTTCCACGTCAACTTCTACGTCAGCTTCTACGTCAGCTTCTACGTCAGCTTCCACGTCAACTTCCACGACGACTTCCACGTCAACTTCCACGTCAACTTCCACGTCAACTTCCACGTCAACTTCCACGATGACTGTAACCACGACCGAGACGGACACCACGGAAACCAAGACCGAGACCAAAACTGCCATCGCTGCTGGAACTGCTCCCTTGAGCAGCTCTACAACTTCCATAAACCCCATCTCTACAGCAACCCCCTTCTTCTCTAATACTACCACCACTACCACCCTCGGCAACAACAACACATCCACCACCTTCCTCTCGGTCCCTGCCTTTGTCACCACCACCACCACCATCACCACCACCACTGACCTCCCCACCATTGTCGAGTCTACAAACCCACTACAAGTCGGTAACGCCGCCGGCACCCAAAACGTCGATGGCCGTGCTTCCAGTACTGCCTTGGGGGGGACGGCGGCGACCACGGGCGTCAGTCAGCTGGGACAGTTGAGTGCGGGGGACATGAAGAGGGTGCAGGCGGCGGAGAAGGATTGTGTTTGCACAAATGATAGCTTTGATGTGGCGAGGGTGGCGGCGTTGTGTTCGAGTTGTATTTCTCAAGCGGGATTTCCCATGGGCCGTAAGTTTGCTTTCTTTCTCTTTTCTTCTTCTTCTTCTTACTGTCTTGTTCTCGTGCTAACTGACAATCCTCTAGCTGCCGAGTACATTGTTTGGAATTGCAATTTTACAAAGGAGCAATGGTCCCGTGAGAAGGATTCAGTTGCCAACAATGTTGTCGTCAAGGCCAAGACTCCGCAGGTCACTGGGGTAAACTCGGGGTTCCGGGTTTCAGCATCTCCGGTGGCGGTCGTCTTGGCTGCTTTGCTTCTTTTGGTCTAAAGAGAGTATCAAAGGACGGTTGTTGGTTGATATATGTTGTTTCCATGTTCCTTTTCTTTTCGTTTGTTTCTTTCCTGGCGTGGCGTTGGTTGGAAGGGCGGCTTGTTATGTCCTTTTTGTTCTTCTCTTCTCTTGGTATCACTTTCTTTCTTTCAAACACATCTTGGTCTTCTTCCAGCGGAAATGAGCCTCTTCTTATTTCATTTGTTTATAATTCAAAAATACAAAACCCGTGACCTCTCATCTTAGTCAGCAATCTCCACAATTGCCTCCTCCTGATTGGCCCAATTGATTCCTTGTTCGATATGTCACCACTTAAAGCCCAATACGCCGTTTTACACTTTGTTCTACTATAAATCTTCCAAATCGCTTGATGTACCTGATATATACTTTGTTGATATATCAAGAGTCTATATCATGACTTTCTTTTTTATCTCATCTGATGTTGATAGATAGAAGAACCCTTACTTTCTAGGATTACCTCCTCCTTCCATCTCCCCAGCTACCACTCCCAACCTCTTATCTCTCTCTACATTACATATATTTACCAACAATCCCAATTGTATACCCCTTTTAAAACCCTTGAAACTTTCCAATCCTCCTCATTTCTCATTCTCTCTCTTCCTCTTTCTCTTCCTCTTTCTCTTTCTCTTCCTCTTTCCTGCCCCCTTACACTCTTCAACCCCAAACTCCCTGCTCACCCAACTACTTCCCTCCCCCAATATCCCGGCCCCATGTCCCGAGCCCGCTCCCTTTCCTCCGCTTCCGCTTCCGCTTCCGCTTCCGCTTCCGCCTCCATCTCCGGTGACCAGGAACACCCCGAATCATCCATCCCGGGACATGTCCAGAAACGCCCCCAACGAAGAAAACGTGTCACGGTGGAACATACACGCGCGCGCGTGCGTGATAACCAGCGGCGACATCGCGCACAGCAGAGGGAACGCCTAGTGGAATTGGAGGAACTGGCAGAGAGGAATAAAGAGACAATCGAGAGGTTGCAGCGGGAGGTAGAGACTATGAAGCGGGAGATGAGGACTTGTGGGCACCATCCGATACTGACGGGACAGAGGATCGAGGAGGTGTCACAGTTGGAGGATGAACAGATGCCAGAGGTCGGCGTCGAGGATATCTTTCAAACAACAGGTTGTGATAGGGTCATCAAAGACGCCATGACACATATGGACTTTTCCATGGGTGCCACCATCAACCCTAGTCATCCAGCTGATCCTTCCTTTCTTTCCATGCTTCTCGACCCCGAACAAGTCACTATCCCCCCCGATTACACCGTTGCCCCCACAGCCCCTCCCCTCAACTTCTCCGACCCTTACTACCTTCCCCTCAACCCCCCTTCCACTTCCACCGACCTTACCAAAGCCCCCTCTATCCCCCGCTCCATCACTCCCGCCCTCTTCTTCAAAACCGCCGTCAACCTGTCTTCCAAAGACATGTCCACCTTCATGACCCAAGCCATGCAAGCCCTTCGCCCCTCCTGCCGCCGCGGCCAGACCTGCTGCACCGACCAGTTGACCATAGTATCACTCACTGGTAACAGCACCTCCTTTCCCGCCATGTCACCTTCGCACAGAGTCATCCCCCACAACGGTGAATCTACCGTCACCTGCCTCCTCGGCCCCAGATGCTGCGCCGACGACCTCCCGAGTATCACCGACATCACCGACCTTCCTTCAGACGATGAAGCTTGCGGTGACGACGGTGATGTGGTTTGTTCGCAGCCAGAGATCCACGGGCCGCATCTGCCCAACAAGGTCCTACAGGGTAGCGGGGGAGCAGTCAAGGGTGGGGATGAAGGCACTACACCGTGTACTCAGGCGGTAGCGATGGTTTCAGAGGGGAACTTCCGGGGGGTAGATCAGGCGACCATTGCAAAGTGGCTGCAAGATGGATTCCGCAAGGGATCCAACGGCGAGGGATGTCGAATTGACAATCGGTTGTTGTACAGTTTATTGGCCTACATGAGTTCGTAGGGAAGAGGACCGGGAGAGGACCGGGAGAGGACTTGGCGAGATAGAACCGACAATGTCATTTGAATCAAATGTGATGAACTTGACAAGAAAAACAAAAGGAAAAAAAAGACCACTCACTAGCCGACTTGACAGCTTGTTACTTGTTGCTCCTGTTTCTGCCCCTTTAGACTCCTGCGCCGGTTTTTTTTCTTCTGCTCAAGTACCCAAGACTCATACCAGAATCTCAGTTGGCACAGGCTAACTGGCATCATGAGGCAAATATCTCAATCAAGACTTGTGCCAACAATATCCCACAGTTATTAGCCCAACTGTGCCCAGTCCTGTCAGACAACCTTAAACCCCTGTTGGTCCCTTGAAGCCGGTTGACTCCCATTGCCCAATGCGGTAAAACACTGCGACTTGACCTCTTCAAGGAGCACTGGTATCTTCTAGTATCATAAAAAGGTCGTACTGGTAGAACCTCCGTAGGGCTGAGGACAGGGTATGAAGACAAACAAGGAGTCTCGATAATCTTCAGACGGACAGAGAAGCTCCGTGCCACCTCCACAATGTCTTCCTCAATGGAAACAACTACCCCCTCATCCCTTTCCCTCCTCTCAGAGATGACGGAAACCCTCTTCTCCATTCACACCACCCTTTCGCCACCCTCTCAACAATCTCCGCTCACAGAGGAGAAAACAACAAGACGGAGAGCTGAAAATCCAAAAGGCAAAGGAGGATGAGGAAAGGGGCAGTTAGATTTGTCGATGAAGCGCAAAAAAGATTGAGGAGGAGGCGGAGGAGAAGATTCGGGAGGTTGAGATTATGGTGGAGAGGGAACGGGAAGAGGGGTGTCGGAGATTGTGAAAATTGGAGGAGGAAAAGAGATTGGGGTTGAATCGGAAGCTTTCACAGGAGATGTCTAGTGCTATCCCGGGTCCATTGCCCAGTCGGATTCGGAGTTCGGGGTCGGTTGATATGGAATACTATGCAGCCTTGATGCTCGAGACAGACAAACTCGAGAAGATGCTCCGCCTGGGAGGCCCTGGATTCCGCGTTCCATTCTCAAGTATCCCGTTATCTAGTGTCTCTGGCCGGTTTTGATTGGATCATCGAATAGCATATCCAAACCATGGAGGCCGAGTCTCGGGAGGCATCAGACTCTGAAATGGAGCCTGACTCTGATTCTGATGCGCAATCGACTGCCACCACAGATGACGCCAGAGAAGACGCAGGAGATTCTGACAATGACGACATCATCTCAGTCTATACCACCATATCTCCATCATCTACCACCAAACCCAAGTTCTCTTGTCACAATCCCCTTCCAGTGGTCGCAACCCGCCGATACCTCCTTGCCTCAACAGATTCAGGCGCCGCTTAAGCGTGGCCCTCTAACCACTGTGCAAGAGGTACCGTCGGATGAAGAATATGACACTGAAGATGAATACGACGAGGACTTGGGCGGCATGACGCCCATCTTTGTGTGCCTGTTGAAGTACAAAAGAGGCAGACAGTAAATGTCCAAGAGAACGTCGCGAAGCCCGAGATGATGGTGGCAATGAGGACGAAGGAATCTGAACACACCATGATTCAAATCGGCCTCCATCTTACCTCCTCCCGCCGCCACACCTTCATCTCCGTTCCTGAAAGCGCCATCTCTATCGATACCATCTCAACACCGGCCTCGCCCCCTCCACCGCCCCATCATCCCCCACCACTTCCATCTCCATGTTCGCCGCCCCCAACATCCCCGTTGCCGTCCCCCACCATTGAAACCCCGGGAAAGCCCATCGCTCTCAAGCGTAAACCGATTGCACTTCGATCCACATCGGATGATATCCCCCCTCCCACTATCGTCTACGTAAACCTTGTCCCCACCGTACCAACCCCGCGGTCCGCCCATCTTGCCAACAGCCCTCCTCTCCTCTCACCATACGACATTCGCAACACCACACCTCCCTCCCGATGACTCCGTTGGTGAAAAGAAATATCCGCCCAACAAGCCGCCATCGCCCTCTCCCATGTTTCTGCCGGACCCTCCGCCCTTCCTACCCCCGAGTCTTCTCCCGTCAGACGTGGCGCATCCACCAGTCTCCTCCCACTGCCTCCCCGCAGTGTGTCTACCAGCTGGTCTGAAAACCCAGATGCGCATTCTTGGTTCCCTGCTCCCGGGAACGCCGGCTTTAGACATGGCTGCTATCGCCCAGAGTGCAGCGTAAAAGCGTGTCTCTGCAGCACCAATATTGCAGGGTGCCCCATTGCTGCAACAGCCGAGTCCGATTTCGCCGGATTAGCTTCAACTCGGTTGCTTCAGGATGTGGACAAGGCGGAGGCAGAAGAGCGGAGGAGTCTACAGGCTTCAAAGCAAGCAGAATCAGCTATAGTGTCAATCAAGGTTGGGTTACCCATAAGGACTAATGCTCTGCCGGCCGCTGCTGCCGTGTCCTCCATGTTCCGAAAGATGAGGAGTATCTTTGAGTCGGCGCCGCCAAGTCAGACGAACCTGCCTGCCACATCAGCTGAGATTGATCTGATGAGCCCGGTGGTGAGGGAAGAAGGAGCCAGGGAAGTCGGGAGGCAAATCACCAGAGGCGATAGCCAGGGCATTGTATACAGAGTAGCTGCCACCGTGGGCGCCAATAGCATTACGACGGGAAAGAGTCTTGCCGGAGCGGGACACAAGAACGGGGCCACGGACAAGAGGATCGGGAGAACCCCAATTGAGGGGAATGGGGTCAACAACATTTTGGCCGGGATAGGTAGTGNACCACCCATGTGCTCAAACAAGGCACGACGGAGAGTACCCTCATCAATACCGAAACGAGAGGCAATACCAGGGAGGTACCACACAGGTTCAACGGCAGCCTTGGTCACACGGACGTCGCCCTCGGCGTTAGTGACAATGGTGCCATCAACGGGGAGACGGCCAGCCTTGATTGAGTCGACGATTTCAGCGACACGCATGTGCGCTCTCGTCACGGCAATCGTCGGCCGGACATCCAACCCATCATCCAACAACTTCTCATAATGCTTTATAACATCCGCACCAAAGGGATCCAGGGACACAATCTTGGTTGGATCACCCCAGGCGGCCTGGAACGGGAAGTTGAAAGATGGTTGGGTGTTGGTAAAGGAGGGGCGGAAGTCGGGAGGCAAATCACCAGAGGCAATAGCCAGGGCATTGTATACAGAGTAGCTGCCACCGTGGGCGCCAATCGCATTACGACGGGAAAGAGTCTTGCCGGAGCGGGACACAAGAACGGGGCCACGGACAAGAGGATCGGGAGAACCCCAATTGAGGGGAATGGGGTCAACAACATTTTGGCCGGGATAGGTAGTGAGCTGGTAAGTGGGTGAAAAGTTAGTGGGGCGTGCTGTGAGGAGAGAGGAAGAGAGAAAAAGTGGTTGGTTGGGCTAGAATATTGGTGTGGATGAGGACTTACGATGATACGGCTGTTGTACTTGGGGGCAGGGGGTTGTTCTGAGGCCGTCTCTTCGGCGGGTTTGGTAGATTCGGCAGTCATTTTGATTCCTGGGACAATGGTCTCCGCGGCAGGGGGCGGGTTCCATCCGGGATGTTTTTACCCAGTTGTTGTGAGAAAGCAGGACAAATAGATGATTGTTGCCGCAGTTGTTCAAGATATATTGGCAATGTTCTCATGTCGGATTAAGTTGTTGTAAACCCTGCGGGTCAAGGGTTATCCATTCATTAGAAAGTTTCCTATAAAATGTCCTTAGTTAGCTCAAAATGTATGTTGGTTTTATGATTGTCATGTTCCTTCAATTCCTTTTTTTTGGAAATTGGAAATTGGAAATTGGACCCGCGACTATCATTGGAGTGGCCAGATCTGGGTGTAAGTTGATACAAAAACAGCTTTAGTAATAGAGATAATGTTGGCGTGACATGGTGTTGAGAGTAATAATACAAAATAAATGATGTAATATATGTAATTAAAATTTATAAAAAAAAAAAAAGAAAAAAAGAGCCCAACTCACGGCTATCAACAATGTTCGGAGCTGCTCCTGAAACTAGGCGCCATTCGAGCATGAAGCACCCCATGAGATGTCTTGGGCTTTGCCTCTGAAGCTGCCATCTGATGCATCTCCAGCCAGTCAAGCCCTTGGGCAGATTCCCGTGACCCCGGTGCACTAAGTTCTTCATCTTCGAGTTCTTGGGCCAAGTCAAACTCCTGTCCAGCTGCACCACCGGGGAATCTGTTTCTAGTTTCCACAGGCGGTGGCCATGTTGAGCATATTTCTTCCAAAGGAAGGTTATCCAATCTGGTCGGGATGAGCCGCCGCCACCATTTGGTTTTTCTGCGTTGGTTCTCTTGACCTTGTGCATTCTCAGAAACATCCTCCCGTTGACTATCGAGTTCGGGTTCTTCAGAGGAGGATTCTTCATCCACATGGGGTACTTGTACTGCTGGAATCCAATCTCGAGTCTGTGGTAGCCAGCATAATGCTGACATTATCAACATTACTACAGAGTACACAAAGAAAAGATTTGAGATTCCGTCATGTCCTTTTCCAAACTTTTTTGTGATTGGCCGCACGACCACAGCACCAAGTTTTCCGGCTGCGCCTGCGAGTCCATAGCATGTGCCACGATATTCAGTTGGGAAAATCTCAGCTGCCAGAATAAAGATTAGAGTGTTGGGTCCCATGTTGATTAGAAACTGACTGAAAGCGTAGAACACGATGCTAACATAGCGGTTCGTCTCAGAGACAAGATATCGAACAGTCGTACCGACAATAAGGAACATCCCGGAGACAACCAAAGACACCCAAGCCAACATAGCCCGTCTTTCAAAATAATCAATGATTGGAATGGCAACAAAACTGCCAATGATGGACGGTAAAGATGTAACCTCGATGATGCGAATCATGTTTGTGTTTAAAGTTTCCGCAATAGTCGCGTTAACATGGGTGGGATCGGATTTCCATGACCCGTAACCCGGAGGGAAGATGATGGCGTCTTCAGCTGGGGGGGCGGCATAGCTCCATAGAGTGTTAACAGTAGCCGGACTATCAAGACCAGTTCCATAAAAGGCAAAGTCTAATAGAAACCAGAGGAATCCGATAAATGCCAAAGCTCTGATCCCTTTTGACTTCCCAAAGAAGTAAAGACGGGCCCGCTTCCACCATGAAACTTCATCCTTCCCCTCAAGTCCAGATGAGAGAGTTGAGTTGTCGGAAGACTGAGATCGGCTCAGAGGTGCACCAATGAGAGCAGCACTTTCATGCGCCCTTTTGAAATCCAAAAGAACTGCAGAGTAGAAGCGTGGGGTTTCAGGGATAGTCAACCGGAGGCCAATAGCTAACAGGGCAGGGACCCCGGCAAGACCCACGACGAGTCGCCAGACAATATCAACGATAATCTTTGCCTTTTCCGAGGTATCACTAAAGGCGAAACCGTGTTGACGACTGACACCATGAAGCGCACCAAATCCGATTAGATAGGCAGTCATGCGACCAACGGATTGGGCAAAGAAAACGGCAGCAACGAGACGTCCACGGAACTCGGTAGATGCAAACTCTGTAGCGATTATAGCGGACATCGGGTACTAAAGACATCAAATCACATGTTAGTTACAACTACAGAAGCGAGAAAGATTAGGGGAGGGGATGGATATACAAACCTCCGCTCCAATGCCTAGACCAAGTACAAATCTCCACCAGAAGATGGAGGCATATATGTTCATCGAGTAGCTAATGGTTCCATCAGGATCCGTATACATTAGCCCGTCCGAGGCAAAGGCAAGACCAACCAAGGCGGAAAGAATAATGACCAATTCATAACCATACAGCCACTGACGACCAAGTCTATCAGCGAAATGACCAAAGACAACCATGCCAATAATTGTCGATGTCAGGGTCACTTCATCCATAACCAAACCGGCATCGATGGATAGCCTGTCCTTGGGAGGATAGATGTAGTACAAGCCTGGAGTGACAATATTTGTAGCGATTAGACTCCATGATGAAGCTAAAAAGCCAGAAGCAGCTACAATGTAGATACGCCAACTGAAGCCGACATTGTCAAGAAGACGCAGAATTTGACGTTCTCGTTTCCGATGGTCCTAAAAAAATTGAAATATTTGTGTGAGATTCAAGGCATAACAATGCACTAAACGAATAGGGATAGACGGCTAAACACAAGGGGGGAAGAAAAAAAAAAAAAAAAGGGATTCTGTATGCCATGTTCAGGTGGGATTATATGCAATGTATTGGTTGAAACGTCCTTGCAATCATCAAGTGGACACCCAGTTACGGAGAAGAAGAAAAAAAGGTCCGGCCGGAGGTCCAAGCTGCTGTGAACTTTAGGTATCCGGCAAAGTTATAGAACCAACAAAAGGTTTGTTTGGTAGTATCAACGTTACACTGGATACGTCTGTGTTCCGTGGCGAAAGATGGCCACTGCGGCTAACGGCATAGCGTGAGGAAGAACTCTGACAATCGGGCTTGTCCAAAGAGAGAAAGTGAACACGAGATCACGCACCTTGGAAGAAGCAAGTTGGCGGTGTGAAGGATGGGTAGACTGGGGGCAGACAGAACGAAGAGGAAAATAGAAGGGGGGGGAGAAGGAATGGTATTTAGGTAAGGGGAGCGGTACTTTCTAGGATAAAGCGGGATAGAGAATCTCGTAAACTTACTCTGATATGACTGACATCAGCTGGGAAGTTCAAGGCAGACCAAAAATTGGACAGCCCGTTCAGCCAAACGGGGGCCATTGGAGATAGTGTACAAGTCCCTCCACTATCAAAGGGGCCCCTCGATTTCCAAAAGCTAAACAGCAAGATGGTACCGAGTTCCAGATAAATTAGGGGGGGGGGGGGGGGGCCTTGGTCCCGCGGATGAACAAGACACGAAAACACGGAATAATGGACAGGCGTATGATCCAAGAAACAGTGGTATAGACAGATCGATCAGCTAGCTCATGGGCTAGATTGGGGTGGTCAGCCAGGCGGCAGATATCTAGACTGAGACTTGTAATCTAGATGCTACAGGTCGTATCAGAGGGGACTGGTTATGAACAGAGCCAAGTGAACGTCACAAGCAACGCAACTAACTGATAGGGCAATGATCGTCAATGGGCCTGGAGTGAGACCAATAGACACAGATCAACGCAAAACAAAGGACAAAAAACCGGGGAAAAGATTGTGTAAGAAGTAAGAGAGAGTCGATCTAAATGCGAGACTGGCCACAAAGGGTTGGTTTTCTTACAGCAAGCAGTGGGTGTTGGCGATAGGGACAGATAGGTAGTACATCCACTGAAAAAGTTGGACTGCAAGCTATCAGGGACGACAGTCGCGTGACCAATGCACAAACTCGGAAAAGATTGACAAGAAGAAACAAAGAAAACAGCCCTGATGAGATTGGCTTACAGGGTAGCCAGGTTCCGGGGGCTGCACAAAGACTTGGCCGTGCGGGGTCACGATGCTTGTGAAGGTTTTAAGAGAAACGACAAATTTTATTTTTTTTTCTCGCACACAAAAATGGGGAAAAAAATTTGCACAAATTCGACAAGCTTCCGACGGAAGGAAGCTACTGAAGAAGGCCAAGATTTGACGGTTTCGGTAAGAGCTCAACTTCGCCCACCTGTGATGGCGGGGGCGTCCATATTCTCTAGTAATGGAAACTGCAGTTTGGTATGTTGAGCTTTTATTGGTTCGACTAATAGATAAGGATTCACCAGGCTGCATAGAAAGCCCACTTAGTCACACTGCGATCTCGTGAGCGGACAGACACTAGTGGGCGTTGCGCACCACCGAGCCAAAAAACAAATGTAAATATATTTACATATAAAGGGATTTTTGTTGAATAGAACATGGATCAAAAGTTTAGGGGAGAGTAAGCTTTGTTATATGTCCTCTCTTTTGAATTCCCCCGATGTTCGGTCCCTTTTGAGTACCTACCTTATCCAAGTGCCTAACCTCAAATGCAAGCTTTACCGGTTTTCTCCTTTGTAACACACAACTGCGCAAATCCTCTTTTTTTTTTTTCTCTTTTTTTTTTTTTTCTATGGTTGCAATGGGCTGGCTCGCAGCTTCCTGCATGCATGATGCCATGCAATTATTACAAGCAGCTATTTTCATAAGCGAAGAAAGGACCTGGCTGTCAGACTGTAAAGCAAGGCAAACCCCATCAAGTGAAGCAACGAAAAAGAAATCCCTTGGAGCTTTCTGGACTCTTCAACAAGTGAGCGCACAAGGGCCTCTCCGCCAATCACCCCAACACACTGAAATGGACTTGGTCGTGTGCTCCTTTTCCATTCGGGGGTTTATGTTCCTCAAGGATTGGGTGTGACATGCTTACCAAGACAAGAAAACTGACCCCATATACGTGAGAGCCTTCCATATCTGAATTTCCATGGACCAACGAAATGAGAGTACCTACCACAAGCATGTCGCAGCATTAGTTTTCTCCTGCCTTTTTAGATAGAACCACGTAGGTACTTACCTTCCAGTCTCTTCGTTGATTTTCCGTTGATTTCCGTAGCCTTGCTGACTACTCACCACTGTTTCCACTACAACTACATTCTCTCTTTTCTTCCTGCTCCATCATCATCGTCACTCTTCGTTTGGGCCGCATCATCTCCTCAACAATTTTCCGTACCCAATCTCGCCACAACATTCAACCCCACACTCCCATGTAGCCCGAGATTTCTCTTGCTTGGTATTTTCGTACTTTGCTGCACTCTCAACAGCCCTGGCTCCTCTGTTTCGTCGTTCGCTTATCCTCCCGCGCGATCTCCACTCCACAGGCAACGCCACTGACTATACCTGACAGACATTGGCTTCTAGTTTATCGCTTAGTCTTCAAGGCCGACAACTCCAAAGGCTTTTCCCTTGTGTGAATACAACTCCAGTATAGTTCTAGTACAAACATAAGCGATTTCTTCCTTTCTTTACTCGATGCGAAGCAGGTTTTCTATATCAATGCCCACCATTCTTCGTTTTCGGTTTTTCTCTTTTACTACCTGAACAACGCTTGCCGACTTCTCACCAGAAACGCAACGTTTCTTCAATCATCAACAAATCTGCTGTGCTCCGTCCGTGCCTGGGCCCCTGACCACTCTCTGCCGGTCCCTGTTCGTTCCTCACCTCGGTCAGTTTGCATTGACTTAGCTATCTCAAGTACGAGTGAGCAGCGCCCCTTCCAAGCCTTAGCTCCCTTCACAGTTTTGACGGCACTGCACTGCTTTCAACAAGTCTTCCCATTCAGCTTTCAATTATAAAGTTGGACACATCCACATCGACGCAATCCCTTCCGCTTCTCGGCTGTTTTTCCCGTGTTTCCTTGTTTAGCCTCTTTGTGGATCTACGACGCCATCACTTTGCTCTTTTTTTTTTTTTTTTTTTTACTCTCCGTGCTTCCACCTATTGTTTCTATCTCTCTCTCTTCTCTCTCGACTTGTTCATCATTTGGTTCTGCCGCTTGGCTTCATATGAAGTCATTGCTTCAGGCATCGAGAACTTGATTTTACACATTATTGCAGTAGCTTCATCGCACGCCTGCTCTACTAAATTTCGCCCTGACCGACTTTGACTTGTATTATTATACGCTTACATGCACATTGCCGTTGGGATTGCACTAAATTATTGATGTTCGGTAATCGATCACGCGACCACACACACCATTTTTACTAGGCATTTGCACGAGCTACATGCCGACAACGTCAATACCAAAAACATCTTTCTGCATCACCGGCCATGTCATTCTCACAAGACATTGCTGCTACTACTCAACTGGCGACCAATGTCACCAAAACCATTAACCCATCCCGGCTGGCGCCGTGCCAAGTCGCCCGCCTATTAACAGCATTGGACCAAATCTCAGATGCGGCCGCTCTTGACGAAGCCGCTACCCACGACTCGAGCATCAGATGTATTCACGAAACCATCGCCCGGTGTACTCAAACCATGCATGCCGCTCTTGCTCTGCAAACTGAAAAGCTTCCCTCCGGTTGCCGGTTCTTTTGGCCTCAGGAAGTCGAAGAAAAATTGCGACTCAGTATAGACGAGCTCGAGCTCCAACTTGAGGCTCTGCGCCAACGCCTCTGTGCCCCTCAGTATGTGTCTGAGCCTCTAGGGTTACCATTATCTATATACTTACATGGCTAACTAACACTATTCGCTTAGACTCGAACAACCCAACATATCTCTCCTACCTCCTCCCCACGTGTTAAGTCCCGGCAGCCAACGCAGGTTCAACAAACCCGGCGATTTTATGCTTCCTGGTACGCTTTCCCCCACATTTTGCCATGTTCAACTTGAGATATCTTGGACAATGATGCTGGCAAGCTCATCGCCAGGTATCTCACCTCGGTGATTCTCTTTGTGTTTTTTAAAAGAGTCAAAAACTAACATTGCTATGGCCTCAGCTTCGAATGACGACCATGGAATAGACTCTTGCTTCGACCTTCCTACAATTCTGTCAGTCTAGAGCCTGAAATATTAATTAGCCGATCTCCATATTCTAACCCAAGTTTACAGTCGTCTTCAGCGTAAGAATGGTGAAGCCGTGATGCCGCCTATGAGACTCCAACGCATCGGAGTTCTTGAGCGTAACGAATCGTCCCGTACCATTCTTTACGAAAGCAAAAAGGGATCTATTCCTGTGACCGTCGCCCACCAACTGCCCCGCCAACCTCACGGCATCAGATACGAAGACGATGACCTCGACGAAACTAGTGTCGCTTTCCTCGACAGTCATGACATTGTTGTTCACGATTCAACTGGCTACAAGGCATATCGGGTCCATGCTGTTTACGAATTTGCCAATAGGCCATCCAGAGAGCAGTTCCTCATGAAGATTCGCGAACGTGTGCTTCTTGGTCGTTACTATGCGCGCAAAATTCGCCAGGGTGGTGATGTGATTGCGCAAGGAAAGGTTGTCCAGCTGTGGCTCAAGACGAGTGTTTCGCTTGCGACGATAGCATTCTTAGGACGCGGCGGCAAGCAAGTTGAGATTGAGCTTGGTCACTGCGACCGGACCGCAAAACGCACAAAGAAAATTGTGACTGTGTTGATTACGCAAGACCGATCATCACATGGGACCATGACTTTTGACATGCCTACAAATGAAGGTAAGTTTTTTTTTTTTGGCTTTGGCTTTGGCTTTGGCTTTGGCTTTGGCTTTGGCTTTGGCTTTGGCTTTGTAATAATACGGTTAATCCACCACTTGCTAACTCTGACTATCTACAGAGGCTGATCGTTTCCGTCGCGCCTTTGAAATGCACCATCCCGCCAGCTGGGATAACGCCAGTGCCAAGCCAGCCCTTACGCCGTCTCTTCTTCTGTCATCTTCCGTTATGGGCTCATCGTTGAATCGCATGCATACTTCGAGTGCTTCATCGGTTATCACCAGCTCGGCTGCCAGCTTTATGACTACTTCAACTATGGCGTCGGCTTCCAGTGTCTTTACTAATGCCACCAGCCTGAGTGTGGCTAGTGTGAGCAAGCCGTCGTTTTACTAAGATAGTTTGACGTCTATCAACGTCAAATCATGCCATGCTAAATCTTTAGTTAACCATTTCAGGGCATTTTCTACCTTTGCATTCAAACATGAGCTGCCCGTCTAAGAATCTCAACAAGCAACACACTTGCGTATTTCTTTTTTTTTTTTTTGAACACACTTTTCCTCCTGAACTTGGTGGTTGTGTGTTTACTTTTCTGTCTTTTTTGTTCTCTTTTGGATCTTGTATATTGTCAGCGCGATACCAGGAACGAGTTCAGGCTGAGGTCCTGAACCCGGATTGTTTTTTTCTTTTTTTCTTTTTTTCTTTTTTTCTTTTTTTCTTTCTTCTTGTTCTTTGTGATGAACATGCTGTCCACTGTTTGTTTTTTGTTTTTTTGTTTTTTTTTTCCACGGTTGTCATACGATTCGGTATATGCACTATCTTGAAGTGGATTTCCAGAAATACTTATCAACAAATCTACTTGTCACACATCATTTCTAATTTTTTTTTTTTTTTTCCCATTTTCCTAATCATCATTATGTAGTCATTTCTCAGTATCAATCATTGTTCATGAACAAGATACCTGATATTCCCCACTCCCCTTTGTTATCCCAGTGTTTGATTTATATGACCATTCAAAGCCCACCAAACCAACATCTGTGCCATGTCATCAAAGGTATACCCACCGCCAATCCCATGAGACACTTGCCCCGGTAACAACCCCGGTTGAACAGCTAAACACGTTACCCCACTACCCATCATCCGATTTTGGTCATTGAACATCCGCATCAACTCGACGACTGCAGCTTTCGTTACGGCATGTGGATTAGGGGGCCATTCTGGGTCCAAGCCAGCTGCCAGTCGTGTAGGATTGCTGTCAGAAGCGTACATAAAGGCTGCCATCAAACCTCCCAACTCGTTGATGTCCCGAGTTGCAGCTAGGGCATGGGCAAGGCTAAGAGTGAGGTGTTGTACAGCGGCTAAGGCGTGGACGGTGGTGATTATACGGCCGGTCTGGGGGTTCATAGTGGCCTGTAGGGCGGTGCATGAACGGAGAGTGCCGTAATAGTTTGTCTCTACAGCCATTTTCACCGTGGTAGGATCTGGCAGTATAAATTAGTCTTGAGAGAGATATAAGATTTTTGGATATCATTGGATATCATATTGGCATGGGCTTGCTTATAACTTACCACAAGCTGCGGTCAAGACTCCTGCGTTGTTCACGACAAAGTCGATGCTTCTGTCAAATAATTGCATCAAAGTGGTTACAAAGTTGTTGACGCTGATGTCGTTGGTTACATCGACGACATGTATTGTCAATGTAACCAGGCCACCCTGTACGAAGAGACAATTCGCAGCCATTAACTCGGGGTCGGAGATGAGGGTTATCATGGCCTGGCCGATAGAGTTGTTGTAGCGAGATGTAATATACAACAGTAGTGGTCCGTCGTTCAATGGAGAGGCTGCATATTGGAGTGCTATTTGACGAGCTATACAAAAGATAGACGGATAGGGTTAGGGTATTTATACTTGGACGGGGGGTATGCAACTAATGCGTTGCAAATATTACCAGAGATGGAAATTTTAGAAACTCGATAACTAAAAAACCAAAAAAAAACAATGATGGAACTTACCGATAGCGAGACCGATGCCACGGCTAGCGCCGAGAACGACGCCTATTCGGGAATATCTTCTGGACATGGGCATTATGATTGATCATTTGCGCTTTCTTCTAGAAGAAGGGAATATGAAAGAGGGACGATAAGACGGCGTTTAGATAGGAAAAGAAGAAGAAAAAAAAAAAGGGTAAGAGAGCAAAGAAGGGGAGGCGGAAAGGAAGGGGGGGGTATTTTGAGTGATGGGGAGTATAAAAGATAGAAGATGGGTCCGAGGGTGTGATGGATGAGGATATTCAAAACTGCCAAGCATCACCGGAAGATCCTTGATACTCTCTCTATATGGGATCGGGTGGAGGGGAAGGAAGAGGAGGGGACATGATTCACAAGACAATGAATGGATTGAAAGAGACTGACTGATGGGGACAGTCAAGAGTTGGTCCATAGCTTTAGCTTTAGATGAAACGCTGCCAGCGAACGACTTGTATGGCCGACTTTCCGTTCAAAAGGGAAACAAACGCAAACTTCCCTCGGGGCACATGTGTGCCAGTTTGAGCTGCCGGACATGACGGTTGGGAGGGTCGGACGGTTTACGGCGAGGCAGCCGACGGTCCTGTAAGCGAGGGTAGGAGGAGTGCATTGCAGGGCCATTACATTGTAGTGAAGATTTTTTTCGGGAGTTGGTCAGATGAGTAGAGTTTGTGGGAAGACTGAGGATGGTGAAGTCTTAGTGCCTTGAAAGAGGGCTAGGAAGGACTGTGAACTAGCCGGGCCAATCTCGAGTGTCGATTGAAAATGAGCAGGGAACTGGGAGGTGCATGCATGTGACGACAGTGTTTACACGTAGTGGGCATATGTAAGTAGGTCCCTACCTACCTACCTACCTACCTACCTACCTACATACATATATGCATGCATACATATATACATATATACATGCATGCATACATGAGATATATAGACATACATATTATAGTGCGTACTCCGTTCTCATCTTCCTCAAAACGACAAGTCTATCCGGGTTGGCCCTCTCTGTTATTTTCCCACACCGAGTCCTCGGCCCTTGTTGACCAGCCTGCTGACCTGGCAATCAATCTATCGTGTAGATCCATCTCTCAATCACATACCATTAACCTTTTACTTTTTCTTTTTTCTTGTCCTTATAACGTTTAGTCATCAATTTGCTTGGCATCCTTCGTTGTAACCACATGCAGAGATCCACATTTAAAGATGCAGGGGGATCCACTTGGATTGCAGAAGAAGAAATTGCCTTTTTTGGGCAAACTGGTCGTCAATTTAGCTTGCTTAGGGTTATCACCCCTATATTCATTTCTTTGTTGAATCTTTCTTCATCAAAATACCCCCCCGCTCCCCACCTCGCGACCTTTGTCTCTGCAACAGTCCCCCATCTTCTTGCTCTTCTTCTTCTTCTTCTTCCTCTTCTTCAACATCACTTCCATCTTCACTATCCACCTCTTCCTCCCACCCCGGAACAATCAAACTTAAACTTCCGCCACTAACCCCACGAACGCCTGGCCATGTACCACCCAACGTGAATCCCCGCTGGCCCAAGCCCGGCCCATACTGATATGCCACCCAGTGGCCCAATCCTTCGTTAACCCTCCCGTCTCTATAATCTCCTTCCTCTCCGTCTGCAGAGTTTTTCCGGCTGAGGGACCGCCAGGTACCGCTGGATACTCGCTGGCAGAGGTTGTTAAAGTAGCTGATGACGTCGCCGCGGATTACCCGGCGGTGATGTGGGCGGCCGCCTCGCCAGTTGGTTGTCGGGGGGAAGAGAGATAGCGCGGACGGGGGCACTGGGGTTTCGTCTTCTTCTTCTTCTTCTTCTTCTTCTTCTTCTTCGGTGGAGAGGGGTTGGTAGGGTTCATCAGTTGAGGGGTCCCTGTCGGAGTAGATGAGGTCTACGGCGGAGCCGATGACGAGGAATAATGCGGCAGCGCAGGAGGTGGACAGGAGGGGGAGGTGACCCCAGGATTGGATGGATAGTGGGTAGCCGGTGGGGAGAGTGGATACGAGGAGGCGGAGGAGACCGAGGAGTTGGACGGTCAGGAGACTGGTGTTGTAGTGGGCTAGGCCGGTTGCTACGGCGAGTAACGAAGTGAGGGTTAACCGGAGGGGCGCAAACGAGGACGGGGGTGACTCGATTTCGGTGGTTCCAGAGAGGGTTTCGGAGTCAGGGAGGGAGCATTGGGGTGATGGAGAGGGAATAGTGGTGGCGAGGAGGATGTCGATTATTATGGATGTGAGCCCAATGGTTGTAGCCAAGAGGAGAGAACCGGAGGCTAAGCCGAGGGGGATGGCGGCATCCCGAAGAGGGGGATGGGTCCAGGCCTGGAAGAGAGGATCCGATGTAGTGTTTAGGGTATGGGCGATGGATGATAGTATTGAGGATGGGTGCAAAAGGAGATGGGGGGCTATACTATGTGTGCCAGAAGTGGTGGAGATGAAATTGAGAGTGGTGGGAAAGATGGAGATGATGAGAGGGTAGGAGAGGGTTTCGTTGGTGGAAATAAAGTTGGCAGTAGCTTCTGGTTTATGTGTGTAGAGTGCCGTTTGGAACTATAGGCGGTTAGTATTTGAAGCACAAGTATCTCGGCTGATGGACTTACTGAAACCAAAGATAGTCCCGGCAACAGCGGCGTATCCACGCCCGCGTCGGTCCGTATGTATCTTCCCGATACCAACAATAGAATATTTCCCGTCACAATAAACGCCGTCAACAACAGAGAAGCCCCACGCCATAGCGGCCGTCCCGGCATCCACCACCCATCGGTAATCTTTGGTGAATCCATGGTGCCGCAATTGTTTGAGGATAACGGAGTGGAAGTGTCAGATGGTCGGTACATTTCAGCCTTTATATCCCAGAATAACCATGTAAACAAACAATTTGAGCTCTGCTTCGGAATGAAACAGTCATCCCTTTCTATTCGAATCCGGGAAGTCCTCTAGGTATATACATTTACAGTTTGCTGGAATGCACAACTCAGCTGACATGTGTACTCATACCACCCTAGTTCCATCTTGACAGACATATTATCCGAGTATCTAGGGAGACACGCCCTTGGACGCCAATGGTCATTCCCTCACGGCTATGTTATGCCCAAGAACCGGATACTCGTTGGATTCATGACACTAAATCTATGTACTTGGATTTGCCAGTTGTCTGCCACGTACGATCATAGCCTGTGGAAAATACGGGGTCCCGTCTGCTCCCCCATAGTCAAGCCGCAGAGCGCCGGACTAGTAGTATGGTGGGTGACCACATGCGAATCCCCGGTATTGTACGTTTTTTTATTATTTTTTATTATTTTTTTTTTTGGGGNGGGGGGGGGGGGGTGGCTCAAGGAAGGAGAAATCTATTTTTTATGTATCATGAAATCTGATGAAAGCAACTTGGTAGGTTGTACTGGGACATTACATGATACATCTACCCCATTGTCTAGATAGTCTGAATAGTCCCATTTTGTATTGAAATCAAGAGCTTTTCCCGTAATCCATTAACGCCTAACCAAGAAACCAACAATGCGAGGATATTTTGCCCATATACATGGACATAAATCAGTCCAACGAGTTCATGCTGTCGTAAGAGATAGATGCAGATATACCGAGCGAGATGTCATGCCTTTAGATGATGTCGTCATCGTCATCCTTCATCTCAATGACTTCAGGCACAGCTCCTGGCGCCGGAGCAGCATCATCGACAATAGTTATAAGATGGGCATCCATATCCACCTCTATCGGGATGGCAGCAAACGGATTCGCCTTGACAACCACCTCAATATCATTCTCCCCATCCTCCTCCCCCAACAACTCAAACCCACACTTTGTCTGCTTGCCCCCCGTCAAATACTTGTTAACATCATCCCACGTCTTTTTCCTCCCCTTTACCGTCTTCTCCTGCGCCATACTCCGCTCAATCTTGCGCGCGGTAATATCCGCAACGGCTTCAGCACGGCTGATGCCACGTTCCTGGCGGCGCCGTTGTTTGGTGGTTTTGATGGCTTTGCGGCCGGTTTTTTTGCTGACACCGGCGTTGTGGTGGATGGAGCGGATGGCGGGGCGGGAGTCGACTTTTTGGGTGGCGGGTGAGGCTTCGCGGATGGAGGGGCCGGCGTTGAGTTTGGGGGAGGTTTCGCGGCGGGCGGCGCGGCAGCGTTGAGAGGGTTCTGGGGGATGGATGTTAGTGGGGAGGGGCAGGTCACGAAGGGAAGGGGGGGGGGTAAACGAACCTCTATTCTTCTTTTTGATACCACCTTTGGACATTCTTGTATGATTTTATGGTGTTTTGATATATATGAAAAAAGGTCGATGGGTTTTTTGTTTTTTGGCGGGGTAGATTATGTCCTGGGCTTTGTAGTTGTCCTTCTAATATTTTTTTTTCTCCTTATCTTATCGCAAAGCGGGCTGCTGCATGCATAAGGCCGGTGGAAGCCTAGGGCTGTTCTAATTACAGGCCACTCATCCCACTATATTTGTCAGGGTGCCAGCCATGTGAAGGTGCATGCGCTTGGTTGGTTGGCGATGATCCGACGATGCAATCAAATTGGTGTGCATGTATGCTGCATGATTTGATTCCAACAGACAAAAAAAATAAAAAATAAAAGATATATTTACCCGATAATTAGCGCATAAAAGTTTACGAGACACGACATTCTCATCATCGACCAAATATCACCAGAAAACAAAAGACTACTGGAATTGTTCAATCTTTATTAACGCTCAGACAAACTCACGCTATTCATAGCCTTGCTTGACCTTTTGATTTAATTGGTCGCCCAATTCCTGACTCAGCATGCTTTGGGTTCTTCTTCCCGCCCCGGCCCTTTTTCAAAATCCGCAATTCGAGCTTCCTCTAAAACGAACGAATGAACAAACAAATCTTGAGCGAAATCATTGACGAGATTTCTCAATTGAATTTATCTATTTGCCTTTCTTTCTTCTTTTTTTTTTTTTTTTTACTTTTTCGCTTCTACCAGCCCCTACAATGGGTGATATGCCCAGGCAGCTTTCCTTCTGCTGAATAACATCATCACCTACCTTGTGACATTACAGCAAATTCCGGCTTCTTACTAAGCTTCCCGCCCGCCGTCTTTTCGCTTAGTCACAGTGACCTCCTACCTTGCCTTGTCACAGTCGCCACTCTTGCAAAAGAAGAAATAAAAGATCATTAAGGAACCAGAAAACCCCTCGAATTTCCCAGATCGATCCATTGTTTTCTTCTGTCGATATATCGGCTCTCCTCCCTCCTCAACTAGCCCCCCTGCGCAATCTTCGCTTCACATCAGCAATGAATTCACGACACTCTTCAACCCCTCCCTACCGCCTGCGAGACCAAACAATTCACACCTCTCGATCCGCTCGCACCAGACTTCGCCACCCGGAACCGTCTATTGTCGACCACCTCAACACCCCCGACATCATCCTGACCGGCGTCCTCCTGCTTGCCGGTATCCTCTATAGCTGCTCACACATTCCATTCCGTGTTGGGCATTACCATTTTACCATCCGACAACTCGCTTGGGACATTGTTGTATTCTGCATACCAGGCTTCCTTATACAGATTGCCGATAGCTGGCTCAAGCCCATTCTCAACGACAAGCCCATGACATTGACGCTCTCACACGCGGCCAAGAGCGATGCATTGGCGCGCATATTCGGCATGGATCAACCCGGTGGGCTCATGGCTTCGGTGAGTCAGGCTAGGCGCCGGCTGTCATCTGTGTCGTCGCCGTTTATGAAGGAAAAGGAACCGACCAAGCCGCCGGGGTTAGGGAACTGGGATAACTCGTGTTACCAGAACAGTGTTCTGCAGGGGCTGTCGGCATTGACGCCGTTGCCCGAGTATCTGGCGGGTCCGGAACATGGTCTGAATATGCCGGTGGATTCAACGACGTTTAATCTGTTGACGCTTATCGCCGATCTTAACAGTGGGGAGAATAATGGCCGCACGCTCTGGACGCCGTCGATTCTGAAAAGTATGAGCAGCCGCATTCAGCAGGATGCGCAAGAGTACTTTTCCAAGGTTCTTGATGAGGTTGATAAGGAGATTATCAAGGCCATTGATCAGTCAAAGGAGTATCTGGGATACAAGCGCCGAGGTGCTGATGACGCCGAGGTGGACGACAGGGCAAAAGCACGGGCCAAGATTACCGATGGATCAGATATCCGGGAGACAACATGCTTCCGGAACCCTTTGGAAGGCCTTGTGGCACAGCGGGTTGCATGTATGCAGTGTGGATATTCCGAGGGACTCTCCATGACGCCGTTTATCTGTCTAACACTAAATTTGGACACGAATACCTCGGTCTGCGACTTGTACCAGAGACTGGACGCTTTCACTACAATTGAGAGTATTGAGGGTGTTTACTGCGCCAAGTGTACGCTTTTAAAAAACAAGGAGATTATGTCGACATTGATAAAGCGGTTGCGGGTTGGCGGCGTGTCTGAAGGGAACCTCAAAGGGCACATTGAGCGTCTCGCAGCGGTTGAGACTGCACTTGAGGAGGATGACTTTGAGGACGGCACCCTCAAGGAAAAGTGCCAGATGGCATCACAAAACAAGGTGTCGTCGACCAAGACGAAACAAATGGTTATTGCTAGACCACCGCGTAGTCTTGTCGTTCACATTAACCGTTCTGTTTTTGACGAGCGAACATTTATGTTTGCCAAGAACCCGGCGCCGGTGCGCTTCCCGGTTGATCTCGACTTGGGTCCGTGGTGTCTTGGTAGTGCGCCTGATCCGTCGGATAGGTCTACGGAAGATGAGGAACACTGGGTTACGCAGGCGGATGCATCGATGGCGGCCGGGGAAGTACTCCCTAGCAAGATTTCGGGACCCATGTATGAGTTGCGGGCTGTGGTCATCCACCAGGGTCGCCATGATAATGGCCATTACATTTGCTACCGGAAACACTCGGGGATCAACAAACTTGGGGCGTTTGAAGAGTCCCGGATGTATGAGAAGGACCCTGGGAATCAAAGTATTGAGTTGGAGAATCTGAGCAAGCAGGATATATACAGTCAACAAGACTGGTGGCGGCTTAGTGATGATACAGTTTACAAGTGCACGGAGGAGGAAGTCCTGGGGCAGGGTGGTGCATTTATGCTTTTTTATGACTGTGTGGATAAGACGCCGATACGGACGGCTAATAGTGATTTGGAGAAGCTAGGACTTGGGTTGAAGAGGTGTGTGGAGGGGGGGGGGATGTTTGTTGATGCTAGTGAGGATGTGAATGAGGGTAGTGATACGAGTCCGGAAATGAGTGCGTCCAAGGATTCGCCGACGGAGTCAAGTCCAGAGCCACCGGAGAGTGAGGTGTCGGTATGAGTACGAGTGATTTGTTTGGGGAGAAAAGGGAGGGAATTGCATATTGGTCGCGTTTGTTTTCATCTGGGATGGGGCGGGCGTTTCTTAATTGTTTGTCTTTGTGGGTTGATATCATGGTGTTTGTGGATAGGCATTGGGATGGAGTTTTTTTTTTTTTTTCTGACTTCTTTTCTTTTATGTGGGTGGGGGTGAAGTCATCACAAGATCAAGGCAAAGACCACAGGTGAAAAAACCCTAGTTTAGGGTTTCTTTTGTCTGCCTGATCGCGTTTACCAAGGATCAGTCAGGGCTTTAATGTTGCATCTCCATTAAGCCCGATTTAGAGGTTTCAAGAACCCGCGGTTTTTTTTTTTTCTTTGAGACAAGATCACCAGCGTAAACTCTGTATTTATTTATTTTTTGTTTATTTCTTTGTTTATTTCTTTGTTTGATGACTCACAAGAATCTTCATCATCATGACCATGACTTCTGGATACGTGGCAACTACTGATGATTACGATGTTGATAGTCAAGATATTTTGGCAATTTATGCTGCAGAGTTTTCATCATCTTCAACTGTAAGTTATATGGGAAATAAATAGAGACAAGATGGACGGATGATCAAGAGAAGAAGAAGAAGAAGATGAAGAAGAAGACATGGGGAAGTGGGAACAGGCATTTTGGTTCAGCGCGTTATGGGG
>MKGJ01000042.1:0-85077 GCA_002018255.1 Bretziella fagacearum | reverse complement strand
GGGGGGGGGGGGGGGGTTTCTAATAGTGGCTATTGTTTTTTGGTGATTGTTTTGAAGTAAATTATATTCATATATTTATCTCCAATTACATCCAACTTCACCAGTCTAAACAACCTAATAAACAACACAAGAGTGGTTCACTATGATTAGTGGCATATGATATATGTACTTGTCCCGGAAAATGATGTTCTAGGCCGGCTTATCCCACGAGAAGCTTGGAGTTTTACTCTTCCATTCAACTTGGTTGAGCGGCAACTCTATCATTTGTGATCAAGTTCTCATTGATTTGGTTCAATATAGTGATAAACCCCAGTTGCTCATCAGTTCCATTGCACAGTCTTTCTCAACAACTTCTGGTGTTTTTTTTTTTTTTTTAAATAAATTTTATTACCCTGCTTCTCGTTTCAAGTTGGTTGGTAAGTAGCAATGGAGAGGAGCTATCTCTCTCTGTCTCTTTCTGACTGTTACTTTGTATTTGTCATGGTCAGTGTGTGGAAGAGGTTCTCGCGCTGTGGTTATGGCGGTAGAATCCTAGTCTTCGCTTGTTCCTATCTGAAATCTGGAGGTCTGGTGACTTGGTAACGAGCAACCATTCTGGCAGGAGAGAAGATGGATGGGTGCTCGGAGGGAAATATGGAGGCGAGACAGGAGGCGAAAGGTGGATGAGTTCCTCGTTTACATGGTTAATTTGCATGGGATTGGGGGGATGAGGATTTGGGGTTAGGGAAAGACTTATGAATGATATAATGATATAATAACCACAAGAAGTGTGTCTAGATGCACATATCGATACGTATAATGAGTTTGGTGTCTTTGTAAAGGGGTTATAAAGTCTCATGGGTTAACATGGACTGACTATCGAACAACAAGGGATGGGGAAACAGAGAGTCCCTCAACTGAGACATCAAGCTGCCATGATAACCACACACACACACACATACAACCGGAACAAACGGTCTCTAAATACCTTCGCGTTGAGTTTGACGTGTAACCTTGAAGCAAATTTGTCAAGAACCGCGGCAAAAGGCAAAAGGTAAGTGGGAACCCGGATGCTGGGTTTGCTTTGCTGCAAGTCTCAGGACGACCAACGACCGATATCTAAAACATGGCTAGTAAAAGTGGGAGGTGAGACATAGTGTGTGTGTGTGTGTGTGTGTCTGAAGAAAGTGTACAATATGCTCTAACCTTGGACTATTAAACGATAATAGCCGTGAGAATCAAATCAAGATATTACAATAAAATATAAGGAGTATCGACATATTTGCATAGAGGGGATTATTTTTTATACCAAAACAGTCATTATCAAACTAACCCGAATATCACTATATCACCCTCATCATCCCTAGAATGTAGTAACCTATCTACCTACCTACCTATCTGCAACACCTATCTGTGAGCAAAGCGTATAGTTTGGAAGCTCGCACTACCGGTATTCTAACCCTGATCACAAGCAAACAACACTGGAATAACAAACCCATAATAATCACCTCGTCTCGTATGGAACAGCCATTTGGATATGCAGTTGTTCTCCAGTGACATCATAGGTTAAGGACTTTGGCTTGGCTAGACGGGAAACACAGAGGAATAAAACAAGGGTTAATGAAAGGTGACATGTATGTAAATGAGTGCAGTATATATATATATATATACAAACTTAATACCCTTTATTATAAGGAAGGTTAGTTATATTATAGTAACGGTTTACCAATACTGTAATGCTTATGTTCAAGTGAAATATCAAAACTTGATATCTGACTAACATTGTTTTATAGAAGGATAGACGGGATAGACACCCATAACTTGTGTACTATAATAATTATTATTGCCTAATATGAAAACAACTAGCTAGATTAAAAGGGATCAATCTTGACCCTATACAAAGTCTGAGGCCATACACCACAGCATCATCTCCCCAAGAATTTGATATTCAACCGCTACCCACCGTCAACATCGATACCGATCTATCCAGCCCTGTCCCAATAGCTAACTGTAGGACACCCTCTACACGCTGATCGGTGTTATCGGGGTTGGGAAGTGGGAAGGATAAAGAAGGAGGAGGAGGAAAAGAAGAAGAAGAATAAGAAGATATAGACCAAGTGTAGAGTGTAAAAGGGTCTTTGGAAGAAGTCGGTAAAGAAATGCACAAAAGGGAATGACGGATTTTGACTTTTTGTCGGCTGTTGCTCGCCTCGACTCGGTTACATGAAGCTAATAGAATGGCAGGTTGTTTTTTTGCAAGTCAATGTTTATAGTTGGGGAAAGTATATCATGGTCTGGTAGGCAGCCAGAAAAACAAATAAAAGACCACCAAATCGTGTCATGATTTCTATTTATTTTCTTAGGGTTCCGTAGTTGGGCCTGGTCTAGTACTAGAAAAGCCCAGTGAGATATTATACCTACACTTACTTACGGGACTCTCTTCCATAACCTGTACCGTAGTAGCACGGAGCGAATGTTGTCTGGGCGTCAAAACGAGACAGTTGTAGTTGTTTGGGAAATCGGCCAATGGTAGAGGACAGGAGAAGGTGGTGTTAATCCACATATTTCAGATGAAGGCACTTTTTCTTTTTCGTTTTGACTGGAGGTGAGTTCTGTAAGTTGGTTTTAATCATTAATACTAGAGACTATACGAGTTGGAGCACATATTTTATTTTTTATTTTCTTGTTTAGTTTACAAACTTGCCATGTTGGCCCCCCGTCTTGAGTGTTAGTTGATAGTCAACTAACAAACCCCTAGATATTCAACACTTTACCTCAACTCGTTTACCTCGTTTGTTATAACCAATTATTTCCAAAGTTACAGAGCCAATATTGACGCTCCTTTGTCTGGGTAGACCTCAGTCTAGACCTAAATCACTGACCCAATGTTGTTTCCAAGATGTCACTTGAGCACAGCATAATGCCAGCGAAGCTCTATCTGTTTTTTTCATCAATTTTCTTTCTTCAAGAGGACTATATCACCCTTGTTAGGCACAGACTCTATATAGTCAGTCTTTTACAAAACAGAGTTTATGAAAAGAAAAAGAAAAAAAAAGAAAAAAGACCCTCTTTGTTGTCTCTTTTCAACTAGAATTCTTACTCCTGTCGTTTCTCTTACACACTGACAGCGATTTACTGTTTTCTCAGTGTATCCACAATGAAATTACGTCTAGCCATTCCCCTTGCCAAAGGGTTCTTGGTATGTTTATCCAAGAGGATGAACAACTCCCTCTGGTCCAGACAACAATACAAAGAAGAAAGTTTAGGACTATTCCACAAGTGAACTTTGGGGAAGTATCGAATCGGAGCATAACGGAGAGATATACTTCCCCACGAATGTGATGAGTGGTATATGCTTAGTCATTCCGATGCTTAAACCTTTACAGATCAAACCTTGACTGAGACCGACACTGCATTCCCACCTGTGTCTAAGTACCTACCCCTACTTATATATCTGTGTTTCGTGCATGTGTGTTATGACCTGGACGCTCAGTTGCATCCTAAGTACTCAAGTAACCCAAGTATCACTTACATACTTTATTTTTATGCCTACAAATCGAATCGTCCAAGTTTCTGTTCTGTGCCAGATTGAATGCATTAGCACATACATTAAGTATTTGCATATATCCCCACGCTTCTTCTTCCTGAATTACCAGTGCTTACTGAACAAAGTCTTGGGGGAATGGCACGCTGATAAAATGACTAGCGTAGTATTATGATGACACTTGCAAGTAAGTACAGGGTTTTGTAGCCCTGATTCTGTAGCATCCGGGCCGGGTGTGCGGGCAATTTGCCAGACGTGGCTTTGGCCCCACGAAGAAGTGCGTGAGTGAATCAGAACAGGGTTTGCTCGAACCAGAGTCTACCATCTTTTTCTTCTTCTTTTTTTTTTTTTTTTCGTGTATGTGAGAGAGTGACGTGCTGACATCTGCTCTGAGGAACTTGAAAAGTAGAAGGACAATCCTTTTCTTTGTGAATGGACCTTTTTGATGACTTCTTCCTTGTCCATGTCATTTTAATGACCATCAAAGCCATAACCTACCCCATCTACAACTCCTTCACAAGAGCCAAGCTATTGAATAGCTACAGCACCTTCACGTGAGCTCCCAAGAGATTATCATGTTCCCTATCTCACGGGACCTTTTCGTATTGTATCCCGTCTTCTGTCTGCTTGGCATGGATTCTCTACGGGGGATCTGTCCACAAGTTGACTAGCGCAGGCGAGTGAAAGATTCCCAGTCAGGTTAAGGTCAGGTCGGGCTAAGACCAAGTGACAGGGGGAAAATAATAGAAGGCGAAGGACTAGAATATTGAGTGTTGCATGTTGATTTATGGAAATATGGAAAGAGAGAAGAAACATGATGGTGAAAAAGTCAATGTCACCACATAATTACCATGGATTTCTCAAGCAACAATAGACAAGTTGAATACCATCTTGAGACAAATCCATATCCCCATGGCTGGCCCACTTCAAAATCATCTCCAATAGAAAAAGAAAAAACCACCATGATGTCTCTTCTCTCCCCCTCCCCTCCCTTCACAGTGGCCGTTTGACCAGCGTCAACTTGACACTGTTTATGCACAGACACTTTTCATCTGCACATGCACATGCCCATTACCATTTCCATCTCAAATCTACCTACTTTACACATGAAACCCCACCGTGCGATCGACACCAGCGCCTCATGCCGTTCACAAGCAAACATATGACGATAGTAAGCATGGGACGAGGGAAATCCATACAAGAAAACCGCAAACTGCCGAGAATGGAGCTCGATCCTTCTACCCCCTCCTCTCCCCGTCGTCCATTAAAAGGTTCCTCCTTTGATCATCCGTGTTCAAGGGGGAGAAAAAAAAGTCACGATGCCAGACAACAAGCACGGTTTCCTGTATCAAGTCGTCGGACTGTCGTAGAGAGCCCCTTTCCAGTTATTGCCTTGATTGCCATCCATACCATATGAACAAGGCGAAGCCAAGGGCCGAATTGAACACGACATCAAATAGAAATGTTCGTGAGATTTCGGGCCATTACCAAAGATGGCCGGTTTCCGCAGGCTCCGTTCTACGTTAGCCCACCGGATAAACTTGTGTAGAAAAAGAATTCTCCGGCTTATATTGAACAAGCAACTTGTTAAAATAAAATATATAGATAAAGACACGCCCCTTGATGACATCAATGGGCATATAGACAAAGATCAAATCCATAGGGGAAAAAAACCACAAGCTTTCCAGCTTCATTTTCATCTAGATGTCATCCAGTGAATCATCTCTATGGTTTTTTGTCCTGTGAATTGCCCAGTACTGTATAATGAGCTCCAGCAACCACCTCCTCCGGCAGTTTTCCCAACAATGTCATCTCGTTCTCTCGTGTCGGTTAATCTTTACTTTTTTTTTTCTATCCCCATAACCTTTTGTTCTATCCGCATGTCGTTCGATGTTCTGTATGATATTTCGCAGTAGTTGACCCAGAAAAACGACGTCTAAGCGATGCTACAGCGTACAAACATGAGAATCTGCCGCAGAATCCGTACGCAGCATTCGCTATGAAGTCCAATAGGGACCTTTCTAGACAGATCTTACTGGTGCCGGTTGGTGATTTAACCTTTGCAACTTGTGTAGATCTTACAAGTGCGCGTTTGTGAAACAGGAGTCTTTTTTTTTTTTTTTCAGATGGACTAGAATCAGATGGGGTGCATGGAATTATGTGATATTGACATTTACATACCCATTTTACAGTACCACGTACCTACAATACTTTTTGTTATAATCGTGTATCGCAGTTTGACATTAAACGTCTTTGTCTACGGAAAGTAAGAATTAATATCCCAACAAGGGAAATGAAGCGATCCCGTCCTCAATCTGTTGTCCGCTGGTTGTCGTTCAACCCCATTAACAAAGGAACCATTCTAGCGAGAATAAGAAAAAGAAAAGGATAAAAAGTAACCCGCGGTGGCGAAAGAAGCTTTAGAAGTCTGCCAGCGCGAGACGAGCCGCAAGTTCAGAAACCGATTCCACTAATACCTACCAACTAGAACTTAGTTTACATTGCTAGGGTCTAGGTTACTGCATTTTGAGAATCGCACAGGCCTGCTACTAGCGACGGAGCCAAGTGCAAGCTACCACTAGGAGAGCTGCCAACCCAACACCTTGCGCAATACCGGGTAAATCCTCATAGGATTCCTGACTATAAAACATGAACAGCAGTCGACGGGTGGCTGCGCGTTGCATAAGGGATGGCGACTGGCTTTTTTTTTTTTTTTTTGCCCGGCGACGATCGCCGAACCGACCTCGCAAAAGATCATCACCTTACCTAACACCCACCGCCCTTACTCCAATAAAAAAAATGAGGCTAGTTTATGGGTTAATCAAGGAGAGCACATGTATTGCGATGTGCTGCGATGTGCTGCGGTGTGCACGCTATTTCAAGGTCCCGGGTACATTTTTTCCGCAATTACAACAATCCGCTGACATGTGTATTTAAGCAAAGGAGAAAAACAAGAGTCTAACTTTCTATTGATTGACATAGCGGCCCGCGAGATGTCTGGCAAACTGGCAGTTCAGAGACGCTGGTTTGACTAAAACCTACGAGAAGGAGCCTAGTTTATAAGTCGGAAACAAAAGGATCAACCTACTCTTATCTTCATGTTGCAGCTCTGCGAAAGGGAGCTCAATAATTGTGCTATTTGCGTGTGTGCATGCACGTGACGATGAAAGGGTTAACAAATTAATATAAAATTTGTAATAGATTGTGAGACAAGAGGCTAATGATGCCATGACAATTTATGGAGCTAACTATTAATTTAAAAATGGGCCAAGTCACGATGTGTATTCAACTGATGGTCGTGTTAGTTAAAGACATGATGTTATAACTGCACAACGCAGGAAAGTGCCACAGACTTCTTGTGCAAGCTAGAAACAGAAGGTACAAACGTAGAAATACATGTCATACGTATAATGTAGCAGGAAGCTTATGTTACTGTGCTTTCTTTTTCTGGTCTGTTGGGATTTCCTGATAGGTCATCCCGAGTAGCACTCAGAACTTGTTATTTTCTTTTTCTTTTTCTTTTCTTTCCAAGTTCGTGCTTTAGCTTCCTAGATTGTAATATCAAACAACTCGGGAAGCAACCTAAGACGGTATAGTGAAGCTACTTAATGAGGAAGAACCAAAGAAAGGGTTCTCTCGCCTAATATCCGTCTTAGTTACAAACATGCATACACACTCATAACCCAAAGGAATGAAGAAAGAATAAGAATAAGGTCAAAGAAGAAAAAAAGAAAACCCCCCAGTCTTGTTTCTCGGCAGTTGTCAAGACGGTAATCTGCAGAAGAAGAAAACAAGTCAAACATCCACAATGGAAAGGGAATGGGAAAAGAAGCTTTGGGCGAGAAAAAAAAACAAGCGAGTGAGATCGAGTTGCGGTCCCGTCGGATAGGTTGATTTGCCTTTTTGTCTCGTGGGTGGACTTACCGAGACGAAGACGGATGACAGATGTCGAAAATGAGGGTCGGTACTTGTTTTTATTTGTTCATTGCGTTGACCAAGAAAATAGTATCTGGTTCATGGTTGGACAATAGATAGAGATGCGCGGACGCTAGCAGAGGCGAGGTTTAGCTAAAGTTGAAATGTTGAGACAATTTTTCATTTTATTTTCCAATACATAAGGTAGTTTGTATGGATGGATCTGGATTTCTCCCCAAGAGGAAGGACTTCCTGGTTAATTGCTACAAAGGGGTAACCTTGTTCATCTTGTTAGTGCTACGACATCAACGGGAGAGTACGACATTGTACTGGGTTTTGGAGGCTGGAAGTAGATAGTTGTGTTATGATTCTCTGTGTATTTGGCGGACAGGAGATAATAACAACAGGTTCTGATGATATAGCCAAAAGGGACAATCAACTTCATCCCTAATAGTAAGTCTTTGTCTTCGATACTTTCTTGAGATGCTTCTCATCCGGCATAACATGTAACCTAACCTAATTTCGGTAGTGTCTTTTTTTTTTTTTTTCTTACCTGGTACACACAATCCAGTTCCAGGGGTTCTAGTTTAGTTAGCTAGCCAAAATATCCTCCTTCACACTTTTCCGGGTCCTTTTTTGTCCTTTTTTTTTTTTTTTTTTTGTATGTTGCCTTGTGGTAGGGGCTCGTCCGTGTTATTTTCCTTACTTGACCAATCTCGAACAAGGCTCCCCTGGTCTCTTCCGTCCGGTGAATGGACATACCTACAAGACAGGCCAAGATGCCCTGGCCAGAGAGGAGGGGAGGGAAGAGGTGGAACTAGATAGAGATAAAAAAAAAAAAGTCAAAGGGGCTAGGAACTAGGTTTTATTGAACTGATATATTCTCTGTTGTGATGCTTTGGTATCGTTGTTTTCTCATTTCTCGATGAAATTATTGGGAGAAGCATCGTGAAGTTGTCATTGCAGTCACCAGGGGTTTTGAGCGTCAAACAAGTCCACGTAGGTCTCTAACTTGGATTGTATGGCTGGAACGTAATTATATGAACATGGACGGTCTTGTATCTCTTCTCTTTCCCCATTTACTATGCTTCATCTTTCTATAGTCTAGTTCCAACTAATATGAACTCGGCTTTGATCCAGTTGCTTTACCCCTTGAATGACCTAGGAATAGTCGGTTTACTATTCATTCAGGCCCAAAGGATACGGACTACCTTATTCTCTATCCGAGCTCGGCAAGTTAATAATCCCAAATCGCACATCATGGCAGCGTTGTGATTGGTCTGTCCGGATTTGTACCAAGCGGGAGCTGAACAAGGTTTTTTGGGCTCTTCAGTTAAGATATTGAGATGGAGAGGATGCCGATCTTTGCCTGTACCTTTGTCGTATTGGATTTGTTTGTGTGCACAAAGGTGAAGTTGTTGTTGGGAGAGAAGGATCCAAGTGGCCAACCCTAGCAGCAAACATCTTCACAGGGCTATAAAAAAAAAACAATATGAATGGGACGATAATATAAGAAATACTATTATAGATATAGATTTAAGCCTCAATTTGAATAGATTATTGTTATAGTAACATACTGAAGAAGTATTTGTTCTTACAGAGGATCAAATGTAACTTTTACTCTCCCCGCAAAGAAAATAGACACTGATAAAAAATCATGACTGACTTTTCCATAGCATCATATAAATCTGATTAGTTATTCGCTGCATCCAGAAACTAAATTTATAAGTAGGTAGGTCGACCAGACGACGATCGCCCGCGTCTTGCTGTCGGCTACAAGCCTTGGGATCTTTGTAATAGGCTCAATTACTGACAGCATGGGATAGGACCTTGTGCTGAACCTGTAAACCGCCGTCAATGGCGTTATACTTCTTCATTCTGCTTTATTTTTCACATATACTATGGAGTTTATTTTTATATTTTCCGCTCTATGATGTGCCAAAAAAAAATTAAGACAAGCTGGCTGGCTGCTTGGGGTTTTGTCCCTTTGATCCTTGACGAAAGAGACAATATATAGGGTATGAAGTATATATCCTAGGACTGTCCTTGGATTCTCTTCCTCTTCTTCCGACCGACGCTTGTGTGTCTGTCCGATATTTATAATTACATCAGCAGAGCAGGACTGAACAGGTTGGTTGGGGTGTTGGATTCGGGACTTGGCTGTAAAAGGCTGTTGGCGAGCGTAGGTAAGAGAAGGAGTCAAGACAAGAACCACCAAATGGAAAAGGATCATGAGTCTGAGCCGACTGTCGGGATTATGAATAAATATTGTTACTGGAATGAGGAGGAGAGAGGGTGTATATGTTGGTAGACAAGTATCATGACTGAGCTAACCTTGTATCATGTTGGCCATGTCAACGTGTGATACTACGGTGATTGGTAGCATTCTTCCTTGGCGAACAGACTCTCAAGTCAAACGGTAGTTTTTCCCTTCTTAGCTGTCTAACCTATTGCGTCATTGACTGTCTCGAACTAGACTCCGCGCCGCTATGGGGGCTAGAAAAGCTATGATTAGATAGGACAAGAGACTGTTAGAGACACTTATAGTACCGCTTATAGCGAGCATCAAGTGTGAATGCTGGAGGCTCTCTCTCCACTAAGTGCAACGCCACAGGATTAGAAAGACCAACTATGACCCAATTTCTTTTTTTTTTTTTGGACTGGGTGGCCGGTGCTAAGCGGGAGTTTCGATGCTTTCACGTCCCCGTCTATCCATCAGTCGAGACACCCCCTTTCATGGCAAAGTGGACCGGGCTTCAACTGAACTAATGTTGCTCACGTTGCCACCCAACTTACCTTGCCGTGTCTGGTTAACATAACCACACCGTGAAAAACAAAGGGATATCGTCGTCGCCATCGGTCAAGCATCCGGCATATTATAGAATAAAAAATAAAAAGGACTGACTGACAAAAGGTTTCTTCACCGCATTCTAAGGAAGGAAGTTTCCCTTTAGTCATATTGTTTGTTGATGTCTGGCACCTGCCAATTATTTCGTAGTTTTGATTAAATGTCAATCTAGTGATGTTAATTTCCCGTAGTTTCCTTATACAGACAGTCAGTTTATATTACAATTTTTGTTTTTCATGAATTTTTTCCTTCTTATTCCATCAAATCAAAGGAAAGCACATACGTATTATCATTAACTTGAAACTCATTCTTTCCATTCCTTATTGTAACAAAAAAAAAAAAAAAGAATACCGTATACCTTCCTAGTCTGTGTGTCCATTTCTTCTTCACGACTTGTCCATGATTCGATTCTCCCAGAATTTATCTTTGTTCTTTTCCTCATTTTTCTCATTCAAAACTTCAAAAGCCTAAACTCATTAATTTACAAAATTTCTCCTCCTTTTCTGACATGTGCATCTAGTGCTGCTCTACTACTTAAATTTTATTTTATCTTTGTTTGATTTCTGCCTCCGTGAAACTATCACTTTATTCTGTTTACCTAAAAAAGAAATCCGTCTGGCTTCCCCCGGTTCTAGCTCTTCGTCTCTCTCGCCTCCCTCCCCCCCGTTCATCCAAGTGTCTCATTCCAACGCGGGACTCTCTCCTCTACTCTCTCTCTTTCTCAGACTAAGCCCTTCTTTTCTTACAACAAGTACTTGTTACTGTTACAGTTGATATTTACAACTCTAGCCATCTCAATACCCCTTCTACCCCCCATCTCTTCCCGGCGCACGCCTCCTCATTGCAAATATTGTATTCCATTCTTCTCCTTTGCCAGAGCTGCATCACACCACCAAACTGTACATCATATCCGGTGGACTCCTCCTTTCTCTCACACCCTTGGTTTTACTTTCAGGCTCTCATCGTCGCCCCCCCTCCCCCCCCCCGCTCTTAACAAAGCTGTCAAGGCCCAACCAGCACAAACCACACGCATACTCAACCAAATTGATATAATACTTGTATTCTCCATACCCTTGGGTACTTACAAGCAAACTAGCGTGCGAAGGAACAAAACGAAAATCACAGCTCACAGGCCCGCCAACAAACCAACCCAGACCTGGCCAACCAAGCCAGCCTACTATCGCGTTGTCATTGAGCTTGAAGCAGTCCACCAGCATCGAGCCCAGCCCCTGCCCCAGCCCAAGCAAGACGGGGTTCAAATTCAGTCTATACATGAGCTAGCCCTTCCTTTTCCTTCAATCCCTCTAAATCTACCCCCTTTCCAACTTCTACCCTATCTCCCTGACTGCCAGGACCCTCTTTCTTTCTCAAAACTTCGCTTGGACTGTGCTGCTTTTTAAGCTTGCCCCCCCCCCCCAGTTGCCGCTAGTCTCTCCCAAAGGAGCATAGGTCAACTTTGGTCGCAAGTCTTGAACAAGTACTTAGAAGCACCGCATCCTGCTGCCGCCAACCGTCTCGCCAAACCTTCTCGTCTCGTTTCGTCCCGAACCTCGATATTCGTCACTATCTTTCAGGTACTGCCGAGGCCTTGAAGCACACACAAAACTCTACATATATACAACACTCTCACACATCTCCATTTCACACATTCTTCCCAGCCTTTATCCCTAGTGTTGCTTGCGAGGACCTGATATCGGCATCAGTGCAGTCCTCGTGTATTTCTTCCATTATCTTGGCGAACACTTATTTCCAAGTGATATTTGTTGTTATTTCTCGCTGTACCGACCGTTTTCTGTCCATTGTTTTATTTATTTTGAACCACTATCTTCGATTACCATATACATCTTCAAAAACAAACCACGTTCACACACAATACTTACCGCTCACAATGGCACCTCCTGTTACCTCGGCCAGCTACGGTACCAGCTACGCCTCTCAGCCTCCCACCACCGGCACCTATGCACCTTACCAGCCTTCGATGCAGGCTATGTCCCAAGCGCCTCAACAACACACTTACCCTCCAACGACGCAATCGCAAAGAGTAGATGTTTCTCAGGCACAGGCTGCTTCTCCCAGCATGCCCCATATCTCTCACCACCAGCAACATTCCCATCATAGCGCTCAGCGACCAGCTGTTGCTTACGGCATGCCATCCTACCACCAGACCATGGCTCCGTCGCCCTACCCGACCTACGCTCCTGTCTCGCATCCCGACTACCGAAGAGCTGATCCCACTAGCGGCGGCTTGCCCAGTATGCGCACGCTTGATCATTCTACGCCTATGGCTGGGCCAATGGGTCCCGCGCACAGCATGATGATGATGCCATCTCATCACGAGATGGGCTATTACCCTCATATGATGGCGCAGCACTACGGAATGCCTCCGGAGATGCTTGGTCGTTACCCCATTGCCCACGACCCTAGATTTGGTCTAGCGCGGAACCCCAAAAAAGTGACTTCATTAGCTATTGATCTGGAAAACAGGACGCATGAACTGACCTGACTTCCCTAGGAGATTAAGCGGAGAACCAAGACTGGTTGCATGACTTGCCGCAAAAGACGAATCAAGGTACGTTTTGATAGTAGACTTTCATTTGGTATATGCGAAAGTCCATGGAAAAAAAACCCCATAATCTTCAAAAGTTGTACGCGAAAGACAGAAGGAAGGACAACCGTACGATGTGAGGCGCCTCACACATCCCGCAAGGCGGGCGGGTCACAGGTTTTTTTTTTGTTTTTTTTTTTGTTTTTTGTTTTTTTGCGAGGGGACAAGATGTGTCGCGTAATACAATGTGGACGGACGTCTCAGTCTCAGCTTTAATTTTTTTTTTGTTGCTGCGAAATGGCCCCATCCGAAGTTTCAGTTGCAGATTCTGCAGTGCAGAAGTGGGCAAAAAGTGCATTCAGATGCTGCATCAGGTCTAGCCCGGGCTATTAAACTCAGGGATCGACCGCTATGGTGCTGTCACCTGTCATAGCTATATAGCCTGTTTTTTTTTTCTCTTTTTTTTTTTTTTTTTTTCCCCCCAACTGATGTACTATGACTTCGTCTGCTGCTTCTCCGACAATGGCTGGCAAATTCCGACAAAGGCTTTGCCAGCTGCCAATGGCGCTGAGTATGACGTTGCTAGCAGGGATTGGCGGCCTACAGAAGGCGTGCTGTGCAACATCAAGCTGCGTCTACACATCCCAATCCGATATCGATCGTCTGTCCGGTTTCTGGGGCTGAGCATGCCGACACTTAATCTTGATGGTTCCCAAACATGTCGCTAACCTATATACCGTTTTAAAGTGCGATGAAACCCACCCTACTTGCAACAATTGCAAGAAGTCGAAGCGGGAATGCCTTGGTTATGATCCCATCTTCAAGCAGCAGAACCAGGGCCAGGTGGCGCCTCATCTGCACCAGCCCCAGCAGGCTCATTCGTCACCCTCCCAGCAGTCGGCTCACCAATCTCCTACTCCCCAACAACAATCTGGCACCCAGTCTCCTTCTCAGCAGCACCAGTCAATGAAGTCGGAACAGCAGCAACTCCCCCCTCTTAGCCAGCAGGCTTCTCAGACTCAACAGTCGCTTTCTCGCCCTTCATCCCAAGCATCGCTTATGAACGTATCGCACCAAATGCCTACCACTATGGGCCCTGCCAGCACGTCAAGTCTTTCTTCATCTGGAGTTCTATCGACCTCTAGCCACATTTCACACCAGTTGCCCGGTACTCCTTCGACACAGGCTTCATCTTACAAGGTCACTCCTCCCTTATCCAGCAACTACCCGACTCCCACCTCGACCGCCGTTAGCTCCTCGAGCTACGAAGGCACGATCCACTCCCAAAGTCCTAGCCATGCCAGCAGCTACGATTACCAAGGCAGCATCGATCCTGCGCTATCCAACGGCGGCAACGCACAGCCGCGGCCGAGTTACGCCAGCCATGATCACTCACACCAGCCTCGCATGGGGGATCACCTGCCGCAAATGAGACACGCTGAAGCCTCCCTGCTGTAGCAAAGCAATTGTGGTCTGGCCTGATGTGTCTCGTTTGAAGCACAATTGATCTTTTGAAGCTTGCTTGATGCCAGTCAATACTTTAGAGTCATCATATGTGTATCTTTTTAAGACGAATGATGGTGGTTACTCTTGGACTATCGATGATTCGCAATATCCATTATGATCTTCAAAAACCAAACAAAATCGTACCTTGTCGGCTTTCTCCCTCGCCGCATGCTGCTAAGGGTCCGCACTAGGCGTTCATGACTTGTTCCTTTTCGGTGTATGTCTACTATGATTAGAGATGCGATATTGGGAGCAATATCATGTTGTAAAACATGTCTGTTTTCCTTTGCAATCTATTCTTACATTTCTTTTCTTTTTCTTCGCCTTCGCTGTTTTGTTGTCATTTCCCTTTTTTCTCCTTCTTTTCTATCTATTCTTTTTGTTTATTTTTCTGCATCACTTCGATTCTTGAAGTCTTTACTTGCTCTATCAATGTTTCAACATTAAAAATACATCCTGCCTAATCATCAGTCACACCCACCTCTAATTGCTGTTGATGTGATTATCATCACCGCCTATTTGTTTTTATTCGCAACTTCTAACGACCGAGGATTTCCTTACCAATGAACCTTTACTTCTGCTTATTACGGTGGCTATAGTGTCTATTCTTTCGTTTTATTTCGTTCCCTTTCAGCATTGTCTTCTATTCTATCCGTTCATCATCTTGAGTTTGTCCTTGATTGCGTTTTCGTTTTGTTTTGGTTTGGGCTCCTGTTTTACCGGCGGCATCAAGTTTTGATCTTGGTTTCTTGGTCATTGGACCCAATACTCTCTGGTTTTTGCCATTTTTGCTCTTACCTGCTTTCTTCCTTGTCCCCCCCCCTCTTCCACGGCCGATTGTCTTCATACCATCCTTGGTCATCAATTCACTTTATATCCCTTGCTGCTTTTGACTTTTTTTCTTTTTTTTCTTTTTTTTCTTTTTTTCTTCTTTTGCTTTTCATATCTTGAGTATGTCATTCAATTTGCATAGTTTCATCTTCTTCTACTTGTTGTCCGTCTATATACTGTTTTTTTTTTTTGTGTGCGCCATTCTCTAGTGTGTTTGTATTGTGTTTTTGTTTTTTGCATGTTGTTGGTAAAGAGTATTGCTCTGCTACTCATTTTGCATTCATTTTTGTTATACCCTATAGCATATCATATATGTATATATATATATATCTATATACAAGTTAGCGGACCCCAGGCTGTGGTCCTGATACCCTGTTGGTGGTAATTTTTTTTCAGGAGTCCATGAATATAATTTAATATCCGTGTTTCTATCATCACATGTACACATTAAACTTTAAAGATTTATTGTCGTACTTGTTCCCTTAGCATGTAATTTTGAAGTGAGGTACATTTTGAAGTTTACTTTTGTTAGCTCTGTCGACCGGTCCGGTACATACAAAGGCGAGGGTCGCCCGAGTTGTCAGAATAACTTCATTATGTGGGGGGATCATCACAACAGGTGGATTTGTTGCAGTCATGTGCTAACTTTTGTGGGAGATACGTGAAGAAAAGCATGATAGTAACCCCCACCAATGAGCATAATATCTAGGAATAAGAGCGTTTTAGCCGGATGTAAGTACTTATAAATTACATAAAAGCTATCATTACTCACTGATGGATTTATTCATTAGCCTCTTTTCTAACGCCGATGAAATCAAGTCTCACAGATTGTTTCAATTACTGTAAGTTTATTTGATCTCATCCTTTATTACTCATTCAACATTGCTGAATTCCTCCCCACCCCCCTTGGTTACTAATCCAGGATACTCCCATCGGCAAGCATCCCAGACAATTGCGATTTACTGTTGAACGAGCGTCAACTGAAAGAGTCACCTGGCATATTTGTTATCTCAAGGGTAACGTCGACATCCAACCAACAGACACATTTTCAACCGAAATACGTAAAAAAGTCCACCTAAAACCTGTCTCTTGAACAACTTCATCATACCTTGAGAATAAAATCCCCGCTGTGCTACCACCTTAATTTGTCTCCAAAAACTCAATCAAAGCTTAGCAAACACCGAGGTCAGTAACCCGTGTGTCTCACAAGCTCGCCGCCGCCTTTTCGCAGCTTCCATTATCAGTAGCCGCCTGGCCCCCACATTAATTTGTATATCTTGGGCACTATTTCGCAACCGGCCGCAAAAATTGTAGACAAGCTTGCTTGACTTTCAACTTTGATCTGACATGTTCTTTTTCTACATCAAGAAACACAATCAACGCATTCACAATGTCTCACTCCCGCACCCAGGTTCTTCAGTTGGGAAGAGTTGAATTGTACGCCTAGTAGTCCCTCCTCAAAACCCCCCCCTCCCATCCGTGCCACCTACTAATCAACCCCTCAGCGCCACCGAAACCCTCTCTCGTCTCTCCCAAACCGCCGAAATCCTCCAGCCCACCGCCACCGACCGCACCTCCTTCCTCACTGAACTCACCACCCGCCTCTCCAACGTCACCATCATCTACCGCACCTTATCCTCCGCCAAAATCACCGGCCTCTTCGACGCCGAACTCGTCAACGCCTTTTCCCCCTCGGTCAAATTCATCTGTCACAATGGCGCCGGATACGACCAAATCGACGTCGCCGCTTGCACTGCACGGGGGATCCGCGTATCCAACACGCCGACTGCCGTCGATGATGCAACGGCGGATACCAACATCTTTTTGATGCTGGGTGCCCTGCGGAATCTGAACCGTGGAATGGCGCAGTTGAGACGGGGTAAGTGGCGGACGGATTTGCCGCTGGGTCATGACCCTCAGGGTAAGATTTTGGGAATTCTTGGTTTGGGTGGGATTGGCCGGAATATGGCGAAGAAGGCGCGGGCGTTTGGGATGGAAATTCGGTACTATAACCGTCGGAAGTTGAGTCCGGAGTTAGAAGATGGAGCACAGTATGTGGATTTTGAGACATTGCTAAAGGAAAGTGATGTACTGAGTCTGAACCTTCCCCTTAATGTAAGTACTGGCACATATACTTTGGTTTGGTTTTGTGATATGCTTGATAAATATTAACACTTCTTACTATTATAGGAACACACCCGTCACTCCATCTCGACCGCCCAGTTTGCCATCATGAAGCCTGGAATTGTTATTGTCAACACCGCCCGCGGCGCCGTTATGGATGAGGCCGCTTTGGTTGAGGCACTTGACACGGGCAGGGTCGCTTCAGTTGGCCTTGATGTCTTTGAAAAGGAGCCTGAAATCCACCCGGGCTTGCTGGCTAACGACAATGTTATGCTGGTGCCACACATGGGAACTTGGACTGTGGAATCGCAGAAGAAGATGGAAGAGTGGACATTGAGTAATGTTGATTTGGCGATGCGAGAAGGCAAGTTGGTGTCGATTGTACTTGAACAAAAGGACTTGGCTTGAATATATATATTTGATTTACAATATATATAATCCAAGACATAAGACATATATATGCAAGTCACAAGTATGCTTCAACAGGATGTATGATATAGTCTGGCTTAAATTGATGCCCTGATAAGACACTATTGAAGATTTGGTTCAGGCATTGGAAACCTTCCACAACGATATTTGTTTTCAATCACTAAAAAACAAACAGAAATCCAAGGCAGATAGATACAAGGAATAAAGAATCAAATTGAATCGAATTGCCAACGCCAGACAGTATGTTTTGTTGAAGCGACATGTGCCAGGCCCCGCCATTTTGTAGCGCTGTAGTGTCCTGATTATCGGAGCTCCTGGTTGAATAGAGTATAAACATGAAAGACAAGTAGATGCGACATGAAAACAAAAAAAAATTTGAAACAAGATACATAATGGCAGCGAAGGCTAAAGGTGTATCGGGGATACATCCGGGTTGGAATGGGTTGAGTGAACCCAAGTTACAACCTTACTTGCCATTATGTAATTGGCCTTCAAGTGTGAAAAGACTGCATCAGAAAAATTGGCATGGAAGAAACAAAGAGTTGATATGAATGTAAAAAAGGAAAACACAAATCCCGTTATTTTGTTGAAAAGTCCCGCTTATAAAAATCCCGAAAAAGAAGTATGGTCATGAGGCGCGTAAAAAGAAATGAACCCGATGTGCGATGTTAAAAGTGCACTGGGATTTTGATGAGGGTGGTAATTTTGTTGTTATTAATTGGCAATATCTGCCGCTTAGTAGCGGTAGCTAGAGAGAAATTACAGTCAGCAAGGGTTACAATCAGGCGACGCACAAAGATAGAAAGGAGAACGTACATGTCGGCCTTGTAGGGACCCTCAGTGGGCAGAGACAGGTACTCGGACTGGACGGCAGTCAGAGTAGTGAGCTCGACATTGCAGTGATCCAAGTGCAGACGGGCGACCTCCTCATCCAGAATCTTGGGTAGGACGAAGACACCAGTCTCGAGCTTGCCGAGCTTGGAGAACTCGACAAACTTGTTGCAGAAAGCAGCGTCACCAGACTTGTACAGCTGGATCTGGGCCAGGACCTGGTTGGTGAAGGAACAGGACATGACAAACGAAGAGTGACCGGTGGCACAGCCCAGGTTGACCAGACGGCCCTCAGCCAGAAGCAGGATGTGACGGCCGTTCTTCATGAGGAAACGGTCGACCTGGGGCTTAATGTTCTGCACAGAGGCAGCGTTGGCCTTGAGCCAAGCGACATCAATCTCGATATCGAAGTGACCAATGTCTATAGAAGAGTGGAAGTGATTAGTGGGTGTTCTGTGATACTGGCATGGCCTCTTATGACGAATTAAAACTTACTGCAGACAATGGCGTCGTTGGGCATCTGCTCAAAGTGCTTGCCGACCAGAATGTCACGGCAACCGGTGGTGGTGACGAAGATCTGACCAACAGGGGCAGCCTTCTCCATGGTGGTGACCTGGAAGCCGGCCATGGCGGCCTGGAGGGCGTTGATGGGATCGATCTCGGTTATCAGCACGCGGGCACCCATGCCTTGAAGGGCCATGGCGCAACCCTTGCCGACATCACCGAAACCAGCGACAACGGCAATCTTGCCAGCAATCATGACGTCGGTAGCACGCTTGATACCGTCAATCAGGGACTCACGGCAGCCGTACAGGTTGTCAAACTTGGACTTGGTGACCGAGTCGTTGACGTTGATAGCGGGAACAAGCAGCTCCTTGTTCTTCAGCATCTTGTACAGATGGTGGACACCAGTGGTGGTCTCCTCGGAGACACCATAGCAGTCCTTGAGCATCTCAGGGTACTTGGAGTGAACCAGCTGGGTCAAATCACCACCGTCATCCAGAATCAGGTTCAGCTTCTTGCCGTCTTTGAAGGCGTTCAGCTGCTGCTCAAGGCACCAGTTGTACTCCTCCTCGGTCTCACCCTTCCAGGCGAAGACGGGGACACCAGAAGCGGCGATGGCAGCAGCAGCGTGGTCCTGAGTGGAGAAGATGTTGCACGAAGTCCAGGTGACCTCGGCACCGAGAGCGACCAGAGTCTCGATCAAGACGGCGGTCTGAATGGTCATGTGCAGGCAACCAGCAATGCGGGCACCGGCCAGGGGCTGGTCCTGGGCGTACTTGGCACGGGTGGCCATGAGACCGGGCATCTCATTCTCAGCGAGCTCGATCTCCTTGCGGCCAAAGGCGGCCAGCGAAAGGTCAGCGACCTTGAAGACGTGGGCAGGGGCAGTCATTGTGAATGTGGTGATTGGGTTTGTGAGAAGGAAGAGAGGAATGAGGCAGATGGAGGATAGAAAAAAAAGTAGAAAAGAGAAAAAAAAAATAAAAAAGAGAAAAAAAATAGAACCGGAGAGTGGACCTAGAAGATATTTAGTATTAGAGACGGCACCCTAAGAAAAAAAAAAGGGCAGCGGGGCCAGAAGAAGGCTCTGTTACGCTGCTCCTTTCCTAGCTTGGCAATCACAGCGGACGCTCCTAAATTGCCACTACTGAGACCAGACAGGAAAGAAGCTCGACAGAACAGAGCCGTGGTCAAGTACCGCACAAGTACTCCACCCGCAGGATACTCGTGAAAAGGTACTTCTGTGGATCTAATAGGGACCTTTTTGACAGACCTGTTGAATTTTCATTGCGGGGCCTTTGCTTGGTTGTCAGTTAGCGGCTGGCAATGACATGTTCCAGAGTGACGGTGCGGGGCAAGTTTGGAGCTTTGGAAGGAACCAGGAGTAAAATTTGCATATTAATGTGGTTACTAGGATTGTGATTGTGATAATGCATAACATATTGGCAGCCTCAGATGAAGGGCCTGTCGCTACAATGTCTGGTTGCTAACTGTTTTATGTGAGCTTCACTGGCAAGAGTGAGGCTCAAATTGGTGATTCCGTCAAGAGCCGAATAGCGCGAGCAACAAAATTTTTTTTCTACATAGAAAACTTGGCGGTTGCTGGAAGGAAAATTAGAAAGCTGATCAGCAGAATGGGAAAAACTACGGAAAATTTTTCTCCTTCGGTAAAAGTTTGTATCCTTTCTGTGTTAGGGGTTTTATAACCCTTTAGTAGGATGAAGAAACAAAACTGTTTGAGCTATTGCCAATCGCTTTCACGTGTCAAATTCAAATAGTTGTTTCTGTTGGGGATAGCACACGCACATGTCGAACTTTTTTGCAATATCCTCAACAACATCTCCATCAAGAATCTAGATTATCATGTTCATTATTTTTGTCTGTAATCTCTAGTAATTACATTCCCGATCCACCCCTTGACATCCTATCCACTCAACCCAAGCATGGTGTCTTGGACACATGGCTGTTCGTAAGCATAGTAATCTGTTTGAACAATGAAGTACTTTCAGTTACATCATTGAGTATCCGTTTATCCACCTAAAGGTCACGTGTTTATCAAACCACACATCTCAAACTGGAAAACATGTTCATCGTCCTGAAAATGAGGTAGTAGATTTTTTTATTGGAAATCCCAACCCAATTAACAAATTCCAACGCCGCACTAACATGCAAAGTAGCCTGTTGTGTCTAGTTCAGCATTCCCACCTCTACTTTATCCGGAACCTATAAGAAAGTGCGCCACGAAAGGCTAGAAGTAGAAACCAAACCCTCTCCTGGAGGTGGGCTGAATCTATCACTGTGAGGCCCAGGCCACCGAAGACCAAGCACCGCATTGACGAAGAAAGACTAGACGCTGAAATACACTTTTGATATCTCCCTCCCCAACTCACTTTATAGAATCATGAAAGGGATATCCACAGAATCAACCAAACATTAATCCTTGGTGTCAGGAACGGTTCGTCGCTAACTAGATTCGACTTCAGTTGACTGAGAACAAGTCTGAGTCACCCCGGAGCGAAGCTATAGCAAGCAACATGAACAAAAGTGGTCGATGTCAAGAATAACAGCACCAACAGTACAATGAAGAATCAAAGACGAAAAAAAAGGACGGAAAAAAAAAATAGCTTTCTTCATACATCCATGAGAACCCCAATCTCAGGCTTGCTGACATCTACCACACACCAAAACCCACCACCTTACGCCGCCTTGGGCAAAAGGTTGTCGCGGACAGCAAACATCTTAGCGGAAATGTTGGCGGAGAAGGCGTCAACCTGCTTAGAGTACTGCTCAATCTGCTTGGCGTTCAACATACCCTCGAGCTTGCTGGGCTCCTGGGGAAGCTTGAACAGACGCTGCCACTCATCCTCGGGAAGGGGAGTCTGCTTGGCGGCAATACGGGTGGCGTTCTCAGCCTTGCGCTTAGCCTGCCATTGGGTGATCTTGGCCTGTTCACGACCCAGCTGGCGCTGGTAGAACTGGAAGTTGTTCAAGTCGGTATAGTGAGCCTCAATGGAGTCCAGAAGAAGATCGCAGGTCTTCTCCAGGAAGGGATCGATGGAGAGGTCCAAAGTGTCGATGGAGGGATACAGAGGCATTTGAGGGCCCTTCTCAATCTCAGCTAGTGAGCGGGGCATGGGGGTCTCGGCAGAGACGGCGGGCTGGGGTAGCTGGTGGAGGAAGGTAGTCAGAAGGTGTGAGTTGTGGACAATGATGGGGACCTCAGTGACAATATCCTTGAAGGAGAGCTTCGACCTTTGGAGACTATTGGGTCTCATGAGTTAGAAAGTTGTGCATGATGGGAAAGTAAAGTGGCTGTAAACCTACGTCTCAGTGGTGAACTTGTTCTCCTTCAAGGCAGCCATGAAGGTGGGAGTGAGGCGGAAAGCTCTCAGGCTTAGAGTACCCTGGGAGCTGCGGCTAACATCGTGAACAAGAGCAACGACCTTTTCGTTGTCCTTCTGGTAGTGGTACTGGTTCTCGACAAACGACAGGTTGAAGAAGTTGCCCATGGCAGCGCTGATGTACCAGCCAACAACATTGGCGTCAACATTAACATCCTTCAGAAGACGAATCATCTCGTTCTGGTAGGCAATGCCGGCCTTTTGGCGGGGGATAGACGAAGCCTGAGATGACGAATCCGAGTGATCGGAGCTGCTGTTTTCGGAGCTGGGGAAGGCAAAGGTGTTGGTAATCTCGACGGTAGCCTGGGTGTCCAGACCAACCAGGCCACCAGTGACGGTGCTGGGGAATGATGACGAGCAGTGCTTGGCGATCTTCAGAACAACCTATAGGGTGACGTAGTCAGCATGGCGATGTTCATGGTGGCGGGGGCTAACGGCATGACGGGTATTGGATAGCCCATAGAGGCCATTGGCAGAGGGAGCCAACAGCGGTATGAGTGGTAGGCCGATATCAGACAATGACCGTATGCTGGAGGGCAGTGGTTCTTACAAGAGCCTCCACCTGAACAGAGGCGACAGGCGTCGCATCCTTGGTAGCATCAGCCATATTTGCGGTTATGTGTGGTGTGGGAGAAAAAAAAGGAAAAAAAGAAAGGCCGGATAGAAAAAGTCGAAATCGGACGACGATCGCGCGGATGCTCCAAGTTCAATTGATGCGACAGTAAGAGTAGTGTCGTCGGCTGAAAATAGCGATAGATGGGAGGAGCTGGGGGGAGGGATGTCTTTGACAAGGACGTTACTCGCGATGACAGAGGCGATTCGATTTTGTGATGTTCCAAGGTAAGAAATTTCGTGGCTGCCCCTCTGTTGTGTGCTCACCGCCCGGCAGAAAATCCAAATCCAAGCTCAAACTGGCATTGAAGCCCCGCGGTGAATATATACAGTGCAATGTAGAACATGCGGATAAATGTTAACACTGTATATAATTTTATGCATTGCTAGTCGGTATGAGCCACACACACACACACCCAAATTTCCTAATGCCACCCCTAACAACATTTGCAGCTTTGCAGTGGTTATCCCACGCTCAAGTAAGTCCCCCACGCTCTTGTTATTCATGAACAATCTAATCCTAACGACATACCATCCATAAGGCTGAACTGAGCGTATAAGTGCTATTCTCGATGTCAGAGTGTGTTCAGCCTCGCTGGCTTTGGCGCGAAAATCTGGTTTCAATGAGACAGGATTGCGGCTAGATTCAAATCGAGTGCACATAGATAATGACGAGTGTGTTTGTGTATACTGGTTACAGTAAGTACATAAATTTAGACCGATAGGCCACTGATAATGCCACATCGACTTGTTATCCACATCTACGTGTAGTAAGACACCTGTCGTTTTGTTTTGAAAGACCAGAGGTCTGACAACATGACCTCGTGCACATAACCAAGATGATGTATCGCTCAGTCCACATTCCTTTCGCAGTTGTTGCGACGGTCCAAAGCCGAGCACCCAGTGGGTTTTGACAGCCATGGTCATTGGAGTTATACAACACACCACCTATCTCGTCTCCATATCACATGTAACGTCTTGTTTTTTACTGATGTGGGAATAGGACCTGATATTCCGGGTGAGCTTGAATCCGGAACGTTATCCCGTACTTGCGTATTTTCGCTGTGGATGTCACTGTACTTGACGAGTTCATTGCAGTACAAAAACGATTTGGAGTTTATAACGATAAATCACCTGGAATAAATGAAATATTATACGTTCTCGCTCAATACTCAAGATAGTTACCCAAAAATTAAAATTATCAGCACCTAAGCCCCCTCCCCCCCGTCAAAACATCAGCTAACGCAGTAAATCCGATATACCCATATCCATACCGATTTTTAGTACTAGTTTCCAAGGTCATTTTACGACTTGCTATGACCTCGGATTTCAATTGGTTCGAAAGTCCAGCCCTTTAGGCCGTTTGAGATCACCATTTCGTAGCATTCTACTTTGTACCAAGCATACATCGGAGTGCCGGTTCTGACCGCTTTCAGGTGTGCAGGGCAGCGCGAAGCTTTGGCAGCTCCTTCGCGAGAAGGCCAGAAGCACGTTGCGAGGTTGCGCTTCTCTGAATCAGGAGATCCATACCAATATCTATCAAGGAATTCGAATCAGTATCATTATGCCGGGAGTTGGGTGTCACGATAGCCTTACTTCATTATTTGGAACTTGGTGGCTTCCGCATGAGCTGCTTTGTCGAGTTCAGAAAGGTCTTCGTAGACGTCCTTATCCTTGAGCTGGGATCGAAAGGCGACTATACAGTACCGGCGCTCATCAAAGCTCTTATACTTGTCCCCGACAATGGACTTGAGAGACTCAAAAACTTCTGCCAGGTTGAAAGCTACTTTGTAAGGAATCTGAGCGTAGTCTTTGCGCACAGCATGGAATTCCTTCAGAGCTAGAACCATGCAAGCGTCTTGCCAGTTGAATGACCAGAGATCTGACTGATGCTCTGAATCGGTGTATGGCGAGTTGGGGATGTAACGGTCCTTTCTAGGGACGATATCTGGGGTCTTAATCGGCTCTGGAGTTTCAGGAGAAGAGGGTGAATAGATGGCGGTACTGAAGTCTGTCAGAAACACTAAATATGATTTCATATCAGAGGCTAGAGATCTTTACCTCTTGAGATTATATATCCCATGGTCTTGAAGAGCAGGTTCATTTTGGACGCCCATATTAATCGGCCGAACAAACGAACAAATCTTCAAAATAGGCCTGATGGCAATGAAGACGGAGCAGATAAGCAGGCCGAAGCAGAATCTCCGGAGCTCCGAGAAAAGTGTAGAGATAAAGACTACACTTTGAGAGTTAAATATGTAGTTACTACACTTGGAATAGATCGTGATACTTATCATCAAAAGGCAAGCGGGCCAGGGTGAGTTTAGACCAAGTTCCGTAGAAAATGAAGGTCCCGAATCTGAACCTGTATATTGGTATGGATCAGATGAGGAACTGCCTTGATAGTGTTCAGAAACGATCACCTCATGTGCGGTACTCGGGAGTTTCCAGATTGGTGCCATATTTGCTATATCAAAGTGATTTCGTCAAGAGGCTGTGATAGATGATCTTGCATGAGTCGCGGGGTTTTCTTTGGGCACAATTTGCAACAAAGATTGAAATTCTATGTATGTAGATGGAGAAACAAACTGGAAAATGTTTGACGGAGGGGCATACAAGCCGAAAAAGAACTGCCGATCTTATGAACATATGTAGTACTTACATAGTTATGTACTTACATAGCAATGACAAACAAACAGTCATCCCTCTCTACAACGTAATCACAGGAGCAGCAATCGGCGTATTTGTACCTAGAACTACTACGGGTTACTTGGGGGTCGTAGGCAGGTAAGTACTTCTCTATTTCCAGGCTTGGCTGGATGGCGGCGCATGGCGCATACAGACGTTGCTCCTTCTCATAACCTTGCGCAAAAGCTCTCGTGTGAACGGAACCCAACAGCGCACGCAAGCGTGGCATTGCCGGCTTCCGCTTCGTGCGAGAACTGCAAGAACTAAGAGACAAGATTGCGGGCGACACCGGAGGAGTGGTTTAGGCTATGTGGCCATCCATGATCAACCAGGCTTGCATCATGTAAAGGTTGCTCCTGACATGGAAGGAGCCAGGACGAGGTGAGTCTCGCCGTGGAAATCCCCTAGTTTTATGTGATATACAAGGTCAGTGATAAAGTGTAGGTGCTTACATATTGGCCTCCTCCTCCCCCATGTCAATGTGCATTTGATATAGCCGGCAATAGACAAAAATGACTTGCGAGCGAGCGAGCGAAAGAGCGAGAGACAACTTGGAGGAAAGGTAAGTGCAAGGGGAACTAGACTGGGACGTCAGATCTGAAAGCCTAGTCTGTGCGTGATTCTGCGGAAGAACGGGCATGACAAATCCTGGTTGGCCGGGTTTTTTTTTCTTTTCTTTTTTCTATTTCTTTGTGCTTTAATTAGATAATAGTTTAGAGTGGACGGATATGTTGTTTTGATTCACGCCACCGATTAGGCGTTTGAATATTGTCCAGCAAAACAGTATACAATATTCATGATTTTTACCATTTGTAAAATACATTCTGTAGATTTCTAGGTCCATGAATGTTGTTGAGTGAGTGACTTGAAACAAGATAGCATGTTCTAGGTCATTTTGATATATGTCTTGATTTTTTTGTGATTGCCATCAACATTTCTCACATCCAAGGAACTAGAGCTTTCAACAGCCCAATATCTTGACCCCCTCCTGGTCGGCAGATGGCGACAAGGGCACTATAATCGCGTAGCTAGGGTCTAATATCCACCAACCAACTCGACACCGGGTACCACCTTTAATATCAGACGGTTTAGGTCGGTCGCTTGATGGGTGTCGACACGGTGGCACATGGACCGTACATTGAGGCAGGATTTTTGATGTTCAAATCACACTCAATATACGCATGGAGCCTTTCGGATACTTTCTCAGATGCCATGATGTGATTGATTTGCAGATTTATTCATCTAGTAAACGCCGACGGTTTGTGTATCTATTGAGGTCTTTATTTTCTTCTCCTGACTGGTACATGATAGAAAAAGTCATTCACACTTGTGGACATCAGGGTATTTCCAAGCACTAATATATTGTCTACAGACTAATAGGTATATGCGGTTATGAAAGGGTAGAAAAGCCTCAGGTGCAACCACCTGTTCACAGTTGGGGTTTGGGCCGACTTGTTGGTTGTGTGAAACAATCGTCTACCATGAATTAGAATATAATGCGCATGTAAGGCGTCTGCAAAGTATCAAAATAAACAAACAAAAAGATAGCATCATGGTGGCAGCCTGATGCTTGGTAAATATATGCAGGAGTTACAAGAAACCCGCCACTTTGGTGTATACTATAATCGAAAAAGGAGGATATATTTAGGGGTAGTGGGAAGTTGAATGTATGTAATAATATTGACTATCAATATAGAATCCCGACAACGAAATGCCGTACTGCCTTTGTTGAATCATCTGTTGGTGTCGCATATTCACACCCTGCGCAGCAGCCTCGTACATGTTTCCCCTCGCCTCCATCAAGATATCCCATACGCAAGTCACACTGCCGAGAAAATGAGAAAATACACGGCTGGCAGATCCCCTCCTCTCTGCCTGCATCTACTACCCAAAAGCCAAGCTGCAGCCAGCCTATTCACCACACAACTAGACATTAAGCACCATACAGGAGCCGAAGTCGCAAAGCATTTGTGTGGCGAGTATGTGTTGGGTTGCTACCAACTCTGCTGCCGTGCAACCGGCAGACAGTGACTTATCAAACAGGCGTTATGCAGTCAATGACGCTATTAGTGTCGGTCGATGATTGTTGCGGCAAGGTAATCAAGGAGACAGAGCTAGTGAGATGCAGGCTAGCCTAAAAAAAACAAGTTGATGATTGGTAGTGTTGTTGGACCATGATAGGCCTACGATATAGAGGGGGGCTTACCACAATGCATAGCCCTAATCACAAATTAACAGTGACATTCTCATTTCAAGTAAATGTGATTATAGAGGGCCTATACGTGGCCCATCACCCCGCGGTATTCTGTGATGTTTTCATACGCACCAATAACGGAGGCAAAAAAAGGAAGAGCCGACGTTGGGCGCCTGGGACTCCATTGTACGACGTCGAACTAAACGCAACATCAATGTTACAATGAATAAGAGTCAAGCCATGAATCAGCTCCCTCAGAAGCATTATGGATTTATGTGGGTATCATATTGTATGAGGGTTGACTGCAGTGATACCATGACGTCGACAGGTGCGAGATCAACACATCATGAGTCGTTGATAGCCATGATGTGCGACCAAAATCGATCGAGATATCTTTGTTGATCTCCACATCTTCAAATGTTTCTACTCGCCCAGCCGCCACAGCCCACTACTAGCCAAGTAGCCTCTATTGTCTTCTCAGTCTCAAAAGAAATCACTATCGTGCGTAGTCCGTCCTGTACTTCCGGAACAATATACCAAAGAAATTCAATGCCCTCCAATCCATCACTTGCGCGCAGCACCAAAGTTGATCCGTTTCCGTGGTTGTCCAACATCTGCCTCGCTATCGTCATCATGTACCGGGGCCTTCTTTTTCTTCCCTGCCTTCCCGGATGTGTTTAGATGTGTTGCGGACGTAGGGGTGGGGTTGTTCGAGTCATTCTTATACGAGGTCGGAGTGGGTGCACCAGTCTGATTGTGGGTGCCATTGGTGTCCTATAAACATGGGGAATATCACATGTCAGAACGGGAGCCGGTATTTGAAGGGTAGCATTCAGTACTTACAGTGTTCGTGTTTGGCTTGTATGATACGGATGACCTTGAGAATACACGATTCTGATCAGGGGCAGTGAGCCTCTTGCGCTGAGCAGCGGAGTTGATGCCCTTAATGTATGAGTCGAAACCGATGATGATGTTACCACTCGGAGTAGCCTCGAGATAGTTTGATTCCAGTTGCGCTATTCGGTCTTCAATGTCTGTCTATTTCGTGTATTCTGTGAGCTTTTAGGTCATAGTTACTGATATTTAAAATCATAATTCATTACTAACCAATTTCTTGGACGTTTGTCGTTGTTTCTCTATGAGGTCGCGCAAACGTGCCTGCTCCTTGCGGTATTCTGACATGCCACTGGGCCCAACCATTTTTATTTGGACTTGTCGCAAAGATAATGAATAATACTATCAATTGAGGCAAAGCTGATAGTGGAGCTGTTTTGAAGGGGAAATCGTAATGTGGCAGTGTGCTGTGATTGTTGAACTTGCCATTCACATCCACGGTCGCATGCGCGTTGCAAGCTTGCATTTCTCAGGTTCGCAAAAGTCAATGAGGTTGCGTTTTAACAAAATCCAAATTCTCCCGACAAGTTGCCGAACTGGCCTGACAAACCCTTATATATTTATATAAACCCTGATTGCCCGGACAACATTCCAGCAGCTACCAGCCACCTATTATATCTTTACATATATTATTGTATCATCACAACTTGTGCTGAGATATCTGTCCAGGGTGGTAATTGGCAGACGGTCTCACCCAGCAAGCAGCTGAAAATTGTCCTGCTTGTTTGTCTCTTTCTGTCACCAACTCTTCACGATAATCAACATTTGCATCTAATGGACTCAGAACCAAGCTTTGCTTTTATCTAGATATCCTACCAGCTTCTAATCCTGACCTCTTTCCACGTTTGGTCCACAGATTGCCCTTGCCTTTTCCCATCTGTCATTATCAAAACTGAAGTTGCAAGCATCGCCCCTGGCCTGAAAATCCATACTATTTTCTGAGGCTCAACTCTCAGCTAGCAATCACTACATTGTACTTGTTCGTTTACTTGTCTTCGATAATACACATTACAATGCTTTCTAATATGCTCCTTGCCGGTGCCTTCCTGACTTCCACCGTCATCGCGGCCCCCTCTGAGGCTACCACCACCGCGGACTACACTATCGTCCCTATTTACCGGACATCCAGCTCTTCTTCCGCCCTAAGTACCGTTTACGTCACTACTACAATTGGCGTGACTTCATCAGCTGTCACTAGTGATACTTTGAGCTACTCGGTAGTTCCTATTGAGGGTTTTTCCCCGGCGACCACCGTCACCGTCTACAAATCAGGATCTACCTTGTGGACTGGTACCTCGAGTGCCCCTCTGGGTACTGGGACTGGTAAACCGGTGGCGAATAGCACTTCTTCTATTGTTGTGTCTGCGGGTGCTTCCGTGGGTCGGTCCGGTCTTGCGGTTGCAGTCGGCGCTATTGGTGCTGCCATGGCGGCGTTTTAGTAAACGATATGAAGAGACGGGTTGTTATAGTTGAGATTTCAAAACTAATGGCAAAATTTGGTTCGGGCTTTGGATGAATTAGACGATCTATACTCCTTTGGTGTAACAGGGATACATACATGCTGGCGTCTTTGTTTGGGGTCATTTCCCCTTCCTTTCTTTAGATGTAGTTACGATTCACTGTATAAATAATTGTATTTGAATGTTCATTGTCCTTGGTCACTATTGCATCCCATGTATCCTGGGTTTGCTTATGCTGAGCCGTGTCCAAGTTGATCTTGAAATGCAGATGCAACCCCTCGCAGTCAGCCTGTACCCTCATGTGCTGGATCACCATCCGGAACTATGGAATAACTGTTTTCCATCGGGAAGCTTATGCTGCAGATACGATGTTCTCGCGGCTCATCACATTACACGGTGATATTCCATGCGTTATACCTAGAGTCAATGTCTTCCAATAGCCTTCAAAGATCATAAACAAAATACACGGTTATATGCTGTGTCATGGTGGGAACCCGTTTTCCCTTCTTGTACATCAGTGTCCCTCATTGAGAAGAGCGGTTACCCCTCACGACTACTCAGAAATTTCATATTCTAAATTTCATCTCATGTTCAAGGCCGATTTTAAATGGTGCAATTTTCTGAATTCAGCTTCTTGTTTGTGAAAACTTGACGAGTTCCCATTTCATTGTCGTCCCCAATTCACCATCATCAACCCTCGACAACACCGTCTCCATCTCCCGATATACAGACACACTACTTGATTTCTCTTCGTTTTATCTACCTACATTCAACCAATCTTCTCCAGTCTCGTCTCAATACGATGTATATGAAGCCCTCTGTCGCTATTGCCCTCATGGGCCTAACCTCTACTGTCACCTCTATCCGCATCAACATTGACACCCACAATACCGCTGTGCAATCAACTGGTTCTTTGTGCGCTCCCGAAGGTGGTTGGAACTGCCTCATCACTGGCTATCAACGTTGCGTCGCTGGCGCATGGTCTGCTATCGTGCCTATGGCCCCCGGGACCGAGTGCTATCCTTCCGGTAGCAATAGTGACCTCAACATTGGCTACGCAACAAATGCTTCAACCCCGAGTCCGGAACCCAAGCCCTCTTCAACAACCACCGCTTCTACTTCCATGAGCTCTACTTCCATCAGTTCTTCTTCTAAAAGCTCTGTTTCTACGATTTCATCAACTCCCATGCCTACTGAGGTTGAGAGCAACGCGGATAGAGTTTCTGAGTTCATGAAGAACGCTGTATTTCTCAGTGCCAGTGTTGCCATCTTCATCCTGTAAAAAAGTTGACCACAAGGTGTGTGCTTGGTCTGGTCTGCCTTGATATTGTTCATTATGAGTTCATCTAAGGGATGTATAACGGATATTCTGAAATATAAAAAAGCTTTTATCTATTCTTTTTGTTATGTTTATTATTTTAAGAATAATTATGAACACTGTTACTTTTTTGTATTTGTGGTAGGGTCTCTGTAAACACCAGGGTTACTCTGGCAATCGTGACATCATTGAAAGATTCCTTCAGGCGGCCAAGCCACTACTAGTTTGCCTTGTGGCTTCGAGGGCAGAATTGAGGGAGTCAAGTGATGATTCCAAGAATACAAAGGTTCTATGTCATGTTTTGGTGGCCTCATTATCCATTTGTACTAGTACACGAAAATACGAGTAACCAAAGGAAAGATAACGACTATATCGCGTTTACACCTTATTATATACAGTATAAAGGTTTGACCGGCCATCCTCGAATTCCCCTGCATTAAAATGACGCTTGGAATGCCAATACAGCGCTACCTTTGTAGCGGGGGTTGAATAGGGCCGGAAACATTGGCTTTTAATACTTTGCGCCTATATCGAAAGTAAGTACTTTGTTGGCCAGGCCCAGTGCCAAGCTTAGAATCTTGATGACGCCTAATGCGCTGCGGTTGGAAGAGCACGGCCCAAGAAATAAACTGCTTTCATATTATCTGCTGCGGAAAGAAATGGGCTGAATACAGTTGAGACTGAAGAGGCAACAATCCAAGGTCTCAACCCGGGTGGTCTGCTGTCTTTAGATCTCCGGGGCGAATCTTACTGGCAAGCTTAAAAACTGCCACGACGCCCCATCTTTGGATTTCTCCCTTTTACAATTCGACCATTGATCTTTCATAACTCTAAACAACCACCCGTGGTTCATCCATTTATAGTGGGATCTCATCAGGATCTAAAATCAATTTGTCGCATTATATATACTATGTCTTATAATTACCAACAAGGTTACAGTGGCGGCCAGTACGGAGCGCCGCCTCCTGGCCAATACTCTCAAGGCGGGTATCAGCAACCCGGCTACGGTGCACCTCCTAACCAATACGCTCCGCCTCCGGGTCCATCGCCCGGCCAGCACCCGTCCCAAGGTGGCTACCAACAGCCTGCGTACGGTGCTCCCCAACACACCCAATATGCACCTCCTTCTGGACCTCCTCCCAGCCAGTATGGCCAGAACCATTATGCCCCGCCTGCAGGCCCGCCGCCTTCCAACCACTATGCACCTCCCGTCGGCCCTCCTCCCGGCCAATATGCTCCACCTTCTGGTCCTCCCCATCAACAGTATGCTCCTCCCCCTGGACCTTCACCTGGGCAGTATCCCTCCCAGAGTGGCTACCAACAACCGGGCTATGGTGCTCCACCTCAACAATATGGTGCCCCTCCTGGTCCCCCGCCTGGCCAATTCGGCCATCACAATATGGCGCCGATCCCCACCGGAGGCCACGGTTTCCCCGTCCCTCCGATGGGCCAGCCTACTCCTGCTACTCTTGGATACGGTCCACCTCAGACTATCAACTGGGATGCTGGCCCAACCGCTGCCGCCTGTCGCAAAGCGATGAAGGGTTTCGGCACAAATGAAAAGTTGTTAATCGATGCCCTTGCCGACAAAGATCCCCTCCAGATTGAGGCTATCAAGGCCTCTTTCCGAAACCAGTTTGGCCGTGACCTTTTGAAGGATGTCAAGTCGGAAACTAGCGGTGACCTCGAATTCGGACTCTTGGCTATTCTGCGCGGACCTTGCCTTAATGATGCATACGAAGTGCAACGTGCTGTTGAGGGCTCTGGTACAAACGAGCGCGCTCTCAACGACGTGCTTCTGGGTCGCTCGAATGCCGATATCTTGGCTATCAAGAACATGTACCGCCAAGCCTTCCGTCGTGATATGGACAAGGATGTCAGAGGCGATCTCAGCTTCAAGACGGCGCGCATGTTTGATATAATATTGAGTGCTCAGCGTGCGGAGGATTCAGTACTACCTAACCCGCAACAGATTGACAGTGATGTCCGTGATCTTTACAATGCTACCGAATGTCGCGCTGGGACGGATGAGATTAGAGTGTGCAGTATTATGGCCCTGCGTAACGATGCTCAAATTCGGGCCATCGCCGATGCATACAAGCGCACATACAGCCGCGACCTAGAATCTGTTTTCAAGAGTGTACGTATTCTCTATACATCATCACTATTTAGATCTTATACTGATATCATCATTTAGGAATTCTCTGGTCACATGGAAGATGCTCTTGTGTATCAGTTGCGGAGCGCGGTTAACCCTTATGACAATGCCGCCCAGGAACTTGAACGTGCTATGCGTGGTGTGGGAACTGACGAGAAGGCTCTTGCTCGTCGGCTTATCAGCATTCACTGGAACCGTACATTTATGGAGGCTGTCAAGGTTGAGTATCACCAAAGGTACCGGTCGGACTTGGTCAGTCGGGTACGGGGTGAACTTGGTGGAGACTTTGAGAGGTTAATGCTGGCGTGTCTTGGACACCCTTGCTAATCTAGAGGCTAAAACTGTCTATAGTTTTGAGAATAAATGTATAGAAAACATGAATCAGATCACGTGACGAAACAAACGCAGGGTTGGCTATCTAACCTGTTTGAGTTCGGAGTAATATATAAAGTAAGATATACATTTGATTGGATGACTATATGTTTACATAATCTATAGACCCCTTAAGAGACCCACTTTAATCTGTGACCTTTAATCTTGAGTATCAAAAATTGTAGTATAGGAAAACTACATTCTATACTTGTGGATTTTGAATCTTCTTGAATTCCTGGAAATCAGTACATTTTACTTACAGTGTCTGGTTGCTAGAAGGTTACTAACAATAATACACTAGGTCCCATCATATGCATCACATACAGTGTTGGGTGGCTGTGGGTTCAAAACCTAAAAGTTGTGTGTTGAAATCTGTGTGCACATAGTCACGATACCTATTGACAGAACATACATATGGTAATTGCATAGTGTTTGACAGGGTTCCCGCGTGTTCTAGAGTTTGTGAGAAGTAATTCTTTTTTTTTCTCCAGAGTTCCGATTGAAAAGAACCATCACAGCTTTTGTTTATTCTGAACGTGTTTGTCGTCTCGACAGCCAGTCATCGCCTGCAACGGATAGACGGATCGAGACGGATTGAGACCTTGATATTGATGAGAAGATCGATCACATTGAGCTTGTGATTACTTGTGCTGGTGATATTTGCGCGGACAACATAGTGCATCATCGCCTTTATAATTGTCTCAGCCTTATCAACTCAGCACCTTCTAGCCATAGTTTTTGGTCATCTTCCTCTGGCTTCTTCAATAATCATGGCCTCCAACCCAGCTCCCGAGACAGCTGAAGAGCTGCTCGCACTTTTCTTGACCCAGCAAAATCTCGCCTTGCGCCGTCCTCCTACTCTGCCACTATTAAAGAATGATAACCCAAATTTTTACATGTCCGAATCCGGGTCGCTTAGTTCGGGACGTAAAATACCTGCAGACTCAAAAGCTTCCAAAGGTTTGGCGATGCCGGTGCAGCCGATTCCTAGTCAGCAGTCGGTTAATTCTTTTGCATCAATCACTCAGCAGTCAAAGGTTTTTCCATCGGCATCGACGCCAGAAAATGAAGTTGGGTCAAGGGTGCCCTTGCTGCAGCAGTCGACTTTTCCCCCACAGACATCGGCACCAATGTCACTGCAGCAACTGGTACCTATGACACAACTTCGGCCGCCTTTAGTATCCGCGACCTCGTCACCTGTTGTTGTTTCTCAGAGCGGGCCACCTCCTACCTCCACGCAGCAATGTCCGGGCACACTGCCCATTGCCATTCAACCACGAACTCCTCTTCAAATGAATGCTAATTCGGGATCCGGATCACCTGGATCACGGGCGAATATAGACCCTATGTTCACCCGGGATTGTAATGTGTTGTATGACAGTATTACAAAATCCGAACCAGAAGTGATACGAAGATGCGTTCGTGAGCATTGGCAGAAAGCGCTTGTTGGGTCTCCCTACCACAATGCTTTTGTTGTAAGTGAAGTACTACTATTTCTGTTGATATCTCTAATTACTAACTATGTAAATAGCTGAATGTTGCCCTTCATGAGTCTTCAACTGACTACATCAAAGCATCCATTCGAGAGTTTGGAAAGACCGCTGTTTGCACAGCTGCCCACGAAGTTATGGAACACTGGGACACCGCGATTTTAGACTCCGTTGCTAATCAGCTCCTTGAACGCATGTCACCGCAGCTTATGGATAGAGTCATGGCCCAACGTCTCCAGTCTATAGAATCGCGGGATCTTTTGAATATGCTGGCGAGAGCTGAGCGTTTGGGGTATACCCTGGCAGATGTCCTGGAAGCTGATGAAGACGAGGATGACAATGACTCGGATATTGATTTTGGGGTTGACGTTATTACCAGTGATGTTCAGCCACTCGGGGCTGTAATTATATCGGATTCCCGTCCTGAACCGGAACCTGAACCGGAACCTGAACCGGAACCTGAACCGGAACCTGAACCGGAACCCGAGCTTGAGACCGAGCCTGAATCTGAGCCTGAGCCTGAGATTGCGTCCTTCAAGGGCGGTGATGAACACAATAGGAAGACGATGCCTCCTATGATTCAAAAGAAGACAATCATGTTCCCTCAGTCTAAGGAGACAAGAGCTCTGTTTAAATCATCTCTGAAATGCCACTTGTGCTTGTCACTCTTCCCAGGGGTCGAAGCCAAAGATCTGGTAAGTTATTTCCTGCTATAGTTTAAGACCAACATCTCATTTATACTTTATAGCATGAGCGAAAGAATCTTTGCCTCCGCCAGGCGACTTCATACAAGAGATTTGGGTGTAGATTCTGTGGATCCATGTTTAGCACGAGCACCAGCTTTACCCTACATGCCAATCGTCATGTCTGTGGCGACTGGTCACAGCTTGGACAATCTGCTAATCACCCGAATGGTCATGGTATGACTGAGAGGCGTCTTCAAACTCCCATGGTCATTTTCCAGATGGAACCTATCAAAGGAAGACTGAAAAAATCGGCTCGGGACAACCAAGCGTCCTCCTCGATGCCCAATACTCTGCATGAGACTCCACCAAAGACTCACAATAGACCATTTGCAAAGTCACAGAGTGAGATAACACCTCACAAAGGTCAGATTCCAGTACCATCAGCCGAATTTATTGCTCAGCATGGCGGTGATCCCACAGCTCATCTGACGGATGAGCTGTATGCTAGTCTAAAGGCGGAAATCGATGCTAATGACCGTCACTATGAGCAACGTATCTCGTTTGCGACAGCAAGGGGAGATTCAGATGCTGTGAACAAGCTCCGGAATTGTATGACGTCAAAGCGTAGTCTTATCCGACGCAAGTATGGTGTCAGATTACCGAGAGGCAGTCAAAAGTCTACGCCAATTAGCGAACGGCCCAAGTTGAAGAATGAAGGGCCTCCAAAAACACCGAGTGGGAACCAAAAAGGGAAGAAGCGGCTGCGGGTGGAGGATATGGAGAGCACGAGTACAAAGGAGCGAGAACGAATTGGTGCACGGGCGAGGCGAGCGGTAGTGGAGTCTATTGGGATGTCAGAGTTGACAGCAGTGGAGACGAGCGGTGCTACAGAGAGTGACCCAACAATGGCGGTGGACACGGTTCATGTGTTGTCGGACTCAGACATTGAGTCGTCTGATGATGATATACCGGCGAGGTTACCAGAACCAAGGAAATGACAAATCAGTGGTCGTACTGTGGTGGTTATCTTGGACCAAAGGTATAAGTACATGTGCTATATGGTACGTTTAGATATAATCTAATTTCAATTTATTGATAAACAACATCAGATGTTGAGGGTCGTTCAATTCTATCCTATACTGAAACGTTTAGCCTCCTCTGGGACGGAAAGTATTCCACGCCAATCAACAATACGGTCGAACTTTGGAAAATAAAGTTACAGTTCCTCTCTCCGTGCTATTTACTGCTACCACGGTTTACTCATTCTTCCAATTTCGCAAAAATTGAAAGATTCGTTAGCGTTACACTTGATTTGTCAAATGGGGGTTGGCTCAGACGTGTGTTTTGACTTCGCTTCCGGGAAGGAAAGATACCTACCGTAAATTTCAAGGATGGCGGACGGAAAGACCGCTTGCTGGTTTGGTTGTATAGTATACAGAAACACTGGAGAAATTGGAAGAAAAAGGAAAAAAAAAGGTTATAATACAATGCTATTGCCTATAACTACACGAATATTGTAGTCTTGAGCTTGTTGATATCTCTTGTGGGCGTGCTATATGGGTCCGAGACTTTCCTTTCGTTTTGCTTTCATCGTAATTGCCATTTTCCATAATAATTTCATTAGTTTTTGGTTCTTTCCTTTTTTTTATGATATCCAAATCCAAATGCTTTCATAAGCAACTGATACCCACTTTGCTCAAGTCATTCGTTTCCAATTACCTACAGTTTGCAGCAATATACATTTTCATCGGCGGCTAACTGCATTTTCATCACGGCGACCATCCCGAGGCTTCTTGGCCATTGATTTCAATCGACAACATCACTGAGAAAAAAAAACAAAAGGCGATATTCATTGCGTTTGCATAGCTATCAGGCTAACCGCCCGAGCGCTTACTACAGAGTCCATCCGAGTCAGCATCCCGATTCTAGTCAACTGGTTGCACGACAACTACACAGTACCTTGGTCCATTGTCTCGGCATACCGTTGCACTAGACGCCTGTCGGTATCTACTGTTTCTTTCTTCTGCACTGACCGTTTGGGTCCGTTAGTGATCGGCCTCGTGCGTTTACGATTAACATATAAGACTAGTCTCTTCCCCCCCCCCCAAAGAAAACCTTGATCTTGAGATTGTGGATTTTGAAGTGGTTACTGTTGATTGTGATTCTTTTTCTTCCTTTTCTTATCTTTGTTGCAACGGGATATACCCCCAGACCCAGGTACTGATAGCGGGTTGCTGAATTGTGCCGACTTGTTTCATATGTAAGTGTATCCAACGGAATATTTCATAGTGTTTTGAGAGGGTGAAGTGAATTGATCACGATCGGTTTGGGGTGTTTGATCGGCAGGGTTCAGGAAAAAAAAAAAAAAAGAGCTTGATTTAGCTGGCATGGTCTTTGCAGCGATATGCTAACAGATAAGTTCACTCTTAGAATAGAAACTGTATACAGTCTATGCAAGCTGGTGCTTCTTCGTTATTTCAAACTCGATACAGCCACTTCCCGTCAACCAACCGTCTTGGTTTTCATTTCATAATAGTTTCTCTTTCATCAACATTTGTCCATTTCTAACTTTGAATAGCTGCTGGTACCGGGCTATCTACCGACTTATACCACTTGCCACCATTGATTGGTACCTTGCTCTTCAAGTTTTGTTTCTCTCTAGCCAATCATCATTAAGTGAACTTATAAGGTTTTCTTCTGTGGTGAGCTAGTCCTAGTCTAATATCGACGACGACACTTACAAGTGTATACACGTACTGCAAATTGGAACTCTTTGTCTCCGAGGATTCTTCCTGTTTGTGTCTCACATTCCTATAAATAATTAAGGTTGGAAGGTCTATGCGCTTGGACCTCGTCTGTCAAGTTACAGGATCTAGGCTTCAAACACGCAAAGGCTACTACTAGTTAGTACATTATCAAAGGTCAACAAGGGGCACTTATTATATCACTTTAGGCCTCCTCGTCGCTAGTTCACGATGTGGTCATCTCATACCAATCATGCGAGCACCACCGGCGGCTCACCATCACCACCAATAACGACAAACCGTCAGCTTCCTTCTCCAACAGACACACCGACTCTTGCTCCATCGAACCTTCGCCGTTTTCGTTCCATTCGCAGTAAACCCCAGGTTCGGTACCCATATGAATTCGATAGCACAGCAACCTCAGCCGCTAGTTCCCCGCAACCTCATCTCGAAATCCACCATTCCACATCCGTCACTGTGTCGGTGTCTGCGTCAGAGCTAGGCGACGATCAGTGGCAGCAGCGTCAACCTTCCTCACAAACTTATATTAGTGCAGTAGGCGCAGAGACGGAAGTCTCTGCTGATTCTCCGTCTTCACCTTTGTATTCTTCGGCCTCGGGATTTACAGCGCCCAATCGTTTGTCCTCAAAGTCTCCATCGCGATCACAACCACAAGGTCACGGATATAACCAGAGTTTTACTCAGACCCTTGGTGCAGCAACAACTTCAAAGACGGTCACTCTACAGGCGATTCATCAGCAACAACAGTTTCCCGACAGTTACGAGCAATCTCATCAGCCTGACTTCCTTGATGGTGGCTTGTTTATAAACGGTTTGGCCTCGCATCCCACATTTGCGCCCATCATTGTATCAGGTCTTACGTCATCGGAATCGGAGCCTCAGATTACGCCGCCGACATTTACTGCGTCTCGACTAGGTGTCCGGGTGTCACCTGCAGTACGAAGCCCTGGAGGCTGCTTTTACGATAGTAATAGGAAGAATTTGTTTCGGTCGCCGTCATTACAGAACGAGTCATTCGAGTAAGTTTCAAAACCATGGGTGGAAATGTCTTGTTTATCGCATGCAAGTGCATAGCATATAAACCAGAGAGGTAGAGTATTGAGTCATTAGAGTTGGGTCTCAGTTGAACCATGACCGCATGCCACTTCTGCGACATACTTGATCGGGTTGAAGGACCTCACATATCAGGGTTCGGTACAATGTCACGATAGTTGTGGCTTCACTGCCCGCTGTAAATAATGGTTTGGACCTTTGATGCAGGCCCATGCGTAGTTGCATACCAATGTTTGCTATAGATGGGCGATTCGTGTGGTATGCGACAAAATCAGGAGATGTGCATTACGGACTTCATCTGATGACATTCTAAAATGGCCTACTCCACTAGCAATCTTGGTTGATATTGATTAATGCTGTATTGTTATTGTTGTTTGTCTATGGTGTGTAGCTTAGTAGCTACTGTTTTGTAGACGCAACAATGACAAAATCAACAGCGTCAGCTGGTGACATTTTTCATTCCAGGCAGCAAACAATTGTTACACAATATATTGGTAGCTAACCAAATATCTTGCGGACAGATCATCACCTGAGCTGGCTGCGCCGCCTCGTAACCAACAACTTCTTCAACCTAATCTCGGAACAAGTTTAGATCTCGACTTTTCCGATTCTTCTTGGCGCCCTGTCTCTTCGGCCTACTCACAACCATCCCCGCCGATATCGTTTGAATCACTCAAAACATTTGCCTTTACCTCAAAACCTGAAATTTCTGCATCCGCAACTGCAATGTCTAACCTGCCCACCACGATGCAAACCTCGCTCAATATATCTCCGCCTAGCTCTCCTGAGCTGGCTCTGCATAACCACGTTCTCGCAGGCGATGTCTCGCCCATTGATTCTTCTGATGAGAATGTTGCCTCCGAATACCAGAGTCATCAGCCCCTACCGCCGCAACCAAAGCCGCCCCGGAATGAAATCGCCCGCATGCGCCGTGAGCGCAAAGCACTAAACCTACAGAATCGTCCCTCTCGCGACCAGATGCGCCCGTCACAGCCTATGGACGAGACGGGTCGTCAGCTTTTCCGGGTTGCTCGGGGACAAGGAATGAAATGGGATGCCATGACAGGAGAACCCACTTTGGGTCCGGGACAGTCGGCACAGGTCAAGCCTGCAGAGTATGCGCAGGAGTTTAGTCGATCTCCGAATAGCGCGGAGTTTGTGGAACAACCGCCAGTGACATCCAGCCCAAAACCTCCGGGTGCGATGGCCAAGTTGCGTAGTGCACAAGCGAACTTGAGTGGACGCCTCAAGGGGATGCGGTCAACGTCACAGGCGGCCGCCGTAGTGCAGACCAAGCCACAGTCTCAAGCACCAAGTATTGACTCGCGACCCGAGTGGAAAGGTGCTAGTGGACGGGAGCGCACGGTTGATCCTGTGCGGGATGACAAGACAGGGATTAAAGCTCGGCGTAATATTTCGGCATCGGCGGCGGCTGGACTTGCCGAACGTGCGGCTGGACTTAGTCTCAATACCTCGCGTGGAACTAGCAGTGCTTCTAATTCTGCTTCTGTCACTCCAACTTCCCCTGCGGATCGCATAACCTCCCCTGTCCGATCTGAAACATCTCGCAACAATACATCGGTACCTCTAATCCGCAAAATGGCACCGTCTAGACTAAGATCGCCCACCACATCACCTACCAACATGAACGCACAGACCCAGATTGGCTATCCAACGCCTCCAAACTCGGTTGATCGTAAACAGGCAGCGTCTCAAGTGGCGACTCAGTCCCAAAATCAGCAGCAGCCATATGAGCTAGTAATACAACAGAGTCCTACGCGGCGGATACCGGCTGATCTGATTTCCAACCAGTCTTTTCGTCGGAAGCCCACACCGAGTTCTATAAACCTGGCGAAAGAGCTTTCGGGTAGTTCTAAAGCTGCTCCCACTTCTTCTACCCAGTGCAACGATACCGATACAAACATCTCCAGCTATTCTCTTGAAGACAACGATCCTGAAAAACCACCTGCTTGGACTCAGCCGCCGTCTCGCTTTAGTTCTACCACAGCCCCCTCTACCTCGCTTTATTCTCAGTCCACAGACGTGAATTCTGATATCCACGAGCCTGTGCCGCCTATTCCGTCTGCTTTGCAGCATTCCCAAAGCCTAAAGAAGCAGCAGCATATTTTGAGAGAATCAGCTACTATCCACACCGAAGCTGAGACATTGCGTAACCCTCCGTCTCCCTCAACACCAAATCAGTCACAATCGCAGACGTCCCATCCTAGGATCAAGACACTCAAAGAGGGAACACCTGAGATGCCTATTCGTATGAACCTCCGTGGTGCGTGGAAGCCATCAATGGCCCGTGATGCTATCAAGGCTTCATCGCCAGTTCGCGAGGCTTCGATGACGACTACCCGGCCGGTTCCTCAGAGTCCCAGTTTCACTTGTGTCAACAGCCCTATTCCGAGATCACTGGCTACCGCGCAGGTTTTCAACTCGGATACCATTTCGATTCACATAGCTGCGCCTGGTGTGAAGGCTCTTCCCCCCGCTCCTCCGGAGGCTAGTGCTGGTGATCGTGTAGCGCATTTGAGTGCGCTGTTGTCGGCGTTGGCGAATCGGAGAATCAATATTAACCATGCAATTACCAAGATGACGGAGTTGATGCCAAGGGATAATTTGATGGCGAGACCAGAGGTGGTGAAGAGACGAGAGGAGGAGAAGGAGAAGGTCAGGGTGTTGAAGGAGGAGTTGGCTGAGGTGCAGAGGGAAGAGTATGAGTTGGGTATCAAGTTGCATCGGGCATATAAGAGACAGGCAAGAGAAGCGGACTATGAAGATGGAGGGTCTCTGTGGGTACAGAGGGAGCGTTGATTGAAGAGTGAGTGAGTGATGGGGTCGGTAGATGGAGAGACGATGCGTTTTCCGGTGGGAGAGAAAGGGATGTGGTAGCAATGCATTAGATTATTTACTCACGGAAGGGGAGAACATTGGGTGGTAATGCAGTGTCGATCTTTTGGCGGTGTCGGTAAATGAATGTCTCGCTGGGCTGGAGAGGAAAGCGGGATATAGTTTCTTGTTAGGGATATGGTTTGGGTTTGATATCTATTTAGTACTCTGGGGGCGCACGGATACCTGTATTTTGATTTGTTAGGTTACGGTATTACAATGTATTTCTTTTTCATCTTGAGATTTGTGAGCTAGGTTGCAAGTTGCTAGTGTTGAGGATATATATCTGGGTTCATGTTGCTTTGACTTGAGTGCTAGCTATGATGCGGTGCTTGTACCTGAATACATGGAGATATGTATCTATTTAGTGACAACAGAATGGTAGATATGAATCGTTATAGTAGCTCAAATAGGCAGTCTGATGCCGATGTATCCATGACAAAATAGAACCAAAATGTTTCTGTATGTCTTGGGCGTTGAAGGGAAGTAAGTACTATTATAATACCAAAGATAGTCAAAATAGATAGTCCCTTGTGTGCGAGAGGCCATCTACAATGTTCATATACCCAACATGCAGAACTTGCTTGCAGCCAAAGCGGATAGGTCGCTTATACTATAATCGGACAACTGGCCATGCACCTGTGGGACCCTCAGCTCGGCGATATATATCCCAGCTTTTGCGCCTCTCTTCACCTTTTGCATTCCCTCACATATAGATCTTCTTCCATAGTAGGTAGACACGTAGACCTTGCAGATAGCATCTCAGCATATTCTGATTACACATCATGTGGGCTGTTGGCCTGTGGTGGCAGAGCTGTCAATGGTCAGGGTGGCAGCCGGTTCTTGGAGTGTTGGGTATGTCGTGGGCGTATGGGAAAGACAACAGATGGGATCAGCTAGAAGGAGGGGGGGGGGGGGGGGTGGAGTGTTCTAGAGCTGGAAGCAAGGCTGCAAGGTATGGAGGAAGTGATAGTAGTAGGAGGAGGGTAAGAAGCAGAATTAAAATTCAAATGTAAGCTATTATGGATTTCAAACAGAGGATGGATTCATGCAAGGCAGACTAGAGAGAAAATGAGGCGTCTGCATGATGATAAAAACAAATGGGCTTGGGATGCTTGATGCATAATGTAGTTGAATATAAGTTTTGTGTACTCAGATGGGGCAAAAAAAAAAAAAAAACCTCTCCAAAAGAAGGTGTGGTTGGTTAAGTTGATGACGGAAAGTTGATGGATGATACAATGGTGATAGAATGGGTGAGTAGTACAGAGAGACTCTGAGAAAAATTGTATATGTAAATGTGTACAAATATATGTACCTATATATACATGAGATATATATATATATATATATATGAATGTGTGACATGAGGCTATAGAGGCATGGCGGATTAGATATCAAGCGAGGGGTGGAACCCTAATAGTGACTGACTTATACAAATTAGGAAATTTGTAATATGATTTTGACAATGGCCCTTCATCGGACTTCCAGATGCTGGAACTTGATTGAGAGCCGCACTCAAAACTGTCAGAATGAATAGCAGGTGAAAGGGCTCTGATCCAAAAATAAAAGAAATTACCAAAAAATAAATCCCTCATAGCTCTCACCGGTTTTTCTTTTAGTTTTGTCCCTTTCCTGGCTTCTCCTGGTCAAACAAAATAAACAGGATACGGGACTTCCCCAACACTACTTCCGAAGACCCGAAATCGCGGCTCGTACGGCAAAAGACGAAAGAAGAAAGGTGACTGTGTCTTCCTATTGGTTAGGGAGAGAGAGATTATCGGCTGACTCTCTACATATTAATATCATAATAATTTTTGAAAATTCAAATGGACACAGTGTTTGGATTTCACTTCGCTTAAAAATCATGAAGGAATTAGTAGAGAGATAGGCAGACAGACAGACAGAGCAGGAAGAAAAGAAATGGTCATCTGGTGTCGGGCTGCAGCATATAGCATGCAGATGGTGGAAGATAGGAAGAGGAGGGTGGACATGGGTTCCAGAGTTGACGGCAGAATAGAGTGAAGGAAAGAAGGGTGAAGAGGGAAGGGAGGGAGAGGATATGGAATGTGCTGTCATCTCGTATGAACGCCCGGAAGCCACGGGGATGATGCTATTGTTGGAGTTGGCGACTGAGCGATTACTGTGAATAGGAAGAATGGATTGGATGTAGGAATGAGAATCATGCGCGGATGTGAGCCTAAAGGGGTGGGGGTGGGGGAATGGGCTTACTAAGTGGGGTGAGTTTTGATATGTGATGAAGGTGATTTTGAGGTTGGGCTGGGTTGTCTGGATATGGTGAAAAATAGAAAGTGATGACATATTGTCTATTCATATATTGTTAGAGATGGACCAGACTAAACATCGTAGGGTTGAATGTATTACCAAACTTAACCCTCAAGCCTAGAATGGCTCACGAGGACCCCCGGATCATATACTGTAGTTGACGTATGCCCTCCATTTCTACTCTCTAGACCACTTTCTTTCCCTATCATCATCCACCACTCTCTAGTAAAGCCACTCGGTGTTTTCTTAAAATGCGAATCCTCCGAAGACCCGCTCCTGTGTTTCCCTTTGTCCACCCCCATTAAAAACCCTTTTCTCTCTCTCTCTCTCGAAGATCACGTACTGGAGAGCATGCATACACCTTGGAAAGAAATGGGAAAGGACTTTTAGAGTTGAGAAGTACTTTGCTATGGGGGGGGGAGAAGGGATATACCTACCTAGTGCTTGAAGCACGCAGTACAAAGTACAGAGGAAAGTACAAGAGTGTTGACTTTAATGTTAATGGCCCATCATATCTAGCCACAGCCCAAGAGAGAGAGAGAGGGAGACTTGAAACTAACACAAGAAGTTGTCCAAGTACTTACTCAAGTAAGTACATCAACGTCGGTGTCATGAAGGCTGCCATCTAACTCCGAACAACAAAGGTCTTTATATACGATTGCTACCTTGCTCTGGCCGAAGTTGGCCACTTGCCTTTTCTGTTTTGGGGAGGGGAGAGATGTCTAAGCAAGTTATAGCAGTAGGGAAGTTTAGGGAAGAGACACATGATGGATGTTGGAATGGTGATGGAGGGGACAGATATGCGAGTTCCGGGGTACAAAGGCCCTGAAGGAGGGAAGGAGGACGATGTGGATAAGAAAGGCGAGACTTGAAGAGGAACATCATCAGGGGACTAGAGAGCTTGGAGTCAGGGCCTTTGAAAATAGTGGCTAACATAAAAGGTATTATACGCAAGTACACAAGTTCTTGTAGTTTCAGTCAGTTCCACCATACTTTCATCAATCCCACTGGCTTTGTGGAATTACAAAGTGGCAAAAACACAAGCTTAGGTCACCCATCCGTGGTTTTTCCTCGTCGGGAGTTCATCCAACAGTTTATCAAAAGACTATCCAAGCCCGGCTAGTCTGACCTTGGCCAAAAGTAGAAAGATGGCTGTACGAGGATGCCCAAAGCGAAGATGAAGGCAGGGTAGAAGGAGGAGAGAGAGACAAGAAGAGGACAAGGTGAGACTGGACTAGGGAAAAGGGCCGGACGGACTATGTGGAATGCCGGAGATTATACCGAGAGAGAATGTAGGTGATAGCCGGGCTCATACCGTGACAAAGACGGTGACAAAAACGACGTATCTTGAAAGTACTGATCTGGCGGTGTCTTTGACATGTGTAATCTTAGTAATTTCTTTTCTTTTCTCTTCTTTTCTGAATATATAAATACATCTTAATCAAGCCTCACCGGAAGCCACCGCCGTCGCTATATGCAGCCAAAGTCAAAAAAAAGGGGGGGGGGGCCCTGAAGAAGAAAAGGAAAAAAAGGTTCTAGATGATACATACTATAGACAAGATATAAACGCCATTTACACTATACAGACAGGTCGAGACGAGACAGAAACAACTGCTGAATGAAAGACCTTTTGGACAACAGCAACTAGAGACAATATGTTGCCGTGAAAAAGAACAAAAAAAGAACAAAAAAAGAAAAAAAAACAGAAACAGAAAGCCAAGGCACGGGGCTTACCAATAGAAGGAAGACAGAAATAAAAACGAAGCTTAGACTTGTTCACTCTACTACCATCATAGCCATAGTCACAGTCACACTGCTCCTCCATCATCACAACCATCTCGGCCTCTGCTTTGTAGACTTACCCAAGTGCATAGCCGAACCGGACAAGAGACGGAGTTACTCCTAAACTAGATGCAATTTTTTTTGCATGACACACAGGACGAACATTCTTATATTATTGCTTGATTATTTTACTACAAAAGAACCAGACAAAAATAATAAATCAATAATATAAGAATAGGGGTGTCCGGAGACAGCAGCCTAATAGTAAGACTGAGAATAACTTGTGAAGATGCTACACAAGTTCCCTCCATAGATGTCTCTAACCTGTGGCCCGGTACTCGAGGAACAACGGGGGGACCATGAAGGAGAAGGAAGTAGAAAAGAGAAAATTACAACTTCAGCTGATTGGGTTGGGTTAGAGGGGAGAAGAACTCCCTGGCTTTGACGGGAACGAGAGGACTGTGTTTTAGCCCCCCCCCATGGAATACTGGGTTCCGCCCTGAACAGAGAACTATAGCGGCATCTCCAGGTCAACATGTGTATATTCATTACGCAGTTCTTTATATCATGACTAAAGTGAAGCTCCTCACAGTTACTTCCCTGATAGTCTACTTCTCTAATATCTGTTATGCCGTTTCCATACACAAAGATATTAGGTGTGATGGTGTTTAATATCTTTCTTCCGTTCTAATATATATATATATATATATATATATATATATATGTATTTATTCATTTTTATTTCAAAAATGGTCATACAGCTTGCCATTCACACTAATTCCTGTCAGCCTACCACACCCACATCTTCCACAACTCACCTTCACTCTCTCTCATACCTCACACCCCTCTACGCCTCCCTTCTATCCCACGCCTCCTCCCACACGCCTTCATCGTTCCCCCCCGTTACTCTCACAGGGCAAAACTCCGCCCCTCCCCTCCCCTCCCTTCCCCAAGCATGCTCATACATCGTCTCCCGGCCCAATCCAGCATATAAAGAGCAGCTTTCCTCTCCTTTCGAGTAGTCTATTGCGTCCTTTTTTCCCCATTACTATTCTCTAAGCATTCGAAGCATCTCGACAACTTCTTTCTTTCTGTTTATTTCTTTCCTTCTTTACGTGATAACCCATATCCCTCTCCTCCTCTGACTACATATTTCCTTGATACTTTTTTTTTGCTTTTTTTTTTTGCCTTGTTTTTTCCTACACCCAACCCAGTCAAAAATACCAACTCCTCCACCAAAAGACACATGTTCAATCTTAATCAAAATGGGCAACACTTTCTCTACCGAGTCCGAGCAGCAACAGCAGCAGAAGCAGCAGCAGAAGCAGCAGCAGAAGCAGAAGCAGAAGCAGGCTCCTGCCGTCCAGTCGCCCCTTCCCGCCCAGATTAGCTTCGAAGGTTCGTCTCCTTGTCACTCCCCCCAACATACAATATTCGATATATTCAACAGACTAACATCATCTATAGACTACTGCGGCCTGAACACTGCTCTCTACGAGTGGGCTGACAGCTATGATAGCAAGGACTGGGACCGTCTCCGTCGTATCATTGCTCCTACCCTTAGAGTATGCCAATCTTCTCTCTCCCCTCACTCTCCCTCCCCTTCCCCTTCTAACCTTTAGCATCCAATCCCTGGTCCTAACCTTATCCAGGTCGACTACCGCTCTTTTCTCAACAAACTCTGGGAATCTCTCCCCTCTGAAGACTTCATCGCCATGATATCCGACGAAAACGTCCTCGGTGACCCCCTTCTGCGTACTCAACACTTCGTTGGCGCCACTCGCTGGGAGCGCATCTCCGACACCGAAGTCATCGGCTATCACCAACTGCGTGTCCCGCATCAGAGATACACCGACATGTCGCTATCGACAGTGAAGATCAAGGGTCATGCGCACTCGGCAAACCAGCACTGGTACCGAAAGGTGGATGGCGTGTGGAAGTTTGCGGGGTTGGCGCCTAGTATCCGGTGGGGCGAGTATGACTTTGATCAAGTGTTTGCTAGTGGCAGTGATAAGTTTGGTGAAGATGAGAAGAAGAAGGTGTTGATGTAAAGAAGTTTGATTTGGTTATTCTAGGTTGGAGTTGTGATGCTTTTGGTTCGTTTTCTCTTGGGCCTAGATGGTTCTTTACCCTCCCTCGTTTCTTTCATCTCTTGTTTTTTTTTTTTCTTCTTTTTTTTTTTTTTTTTTGCTTTTCTTTGCGCATCATTGTATTCTTTCCCTTTCCTTTTTCTTTCATTCCCACTTTTGTTCTTACTTTTCATCTTATTTCAGTTCAACAATCAGCCCTAGCGTGGTCCTAGAGCTTCATCTTCTTGACATGTTCTGTATATCCTCATGTATCTCCTTGCTACGAAGCTCACGCTTTGCCAGCCAAGTTAGTTTGTCTTGGTCCCTTTCTTCCTTTGCTTTGTTCATTTGCAGTCTCAGTATTGGTTCCAGTCAATCCTTTGAGTGTAAATCGATTTGTATAATCTAGCCCAAACACCAAATATAGAATAAGAACAAAAAAGAATTGGTGTATCCCAACCCGCTGCTGAACGTGAATGTGGAAAGTGAACTGAATCAAAGACAATGACCCCACAACGAACTGCATGGTCGGAGCCGCAGCTACTGTAGTCACTGTGGTCGAGGCATAAGACAAACAGTTTAACAGAGTCTCAGGTGAGGTTGTTCGGTTGTACAGAGGGACTGTGAATAGTTCGTTAGGTCAAGTTAGGGTTATCTACTCGTTTGGGTCAAACTTCTGTGTTAGTGTTTAACAACTGGCAAGACTCTCTCTGTCGGGCCGTCAAGAGTGCCAGACACAATGCGCCCGACGTCACTTGTGGGTTTTTTTACTTTTTGCGATGAAGCATCAAACCAACAAGTACTTTCGCACTTTCGCAAAGGTTTATCAACCTCGCCGCCATCGAATTTATCGCCAGTTCATTCTTGTACTTTTATTGTACTTTTGTATATAAGCCCCAACTTACCTAATCCTCAATCTATCGATTGATATGCCCGCTCAAGAACCTTCCATCGACGAAATTCAATGGCGCTCCCCAGACATTATCGCCAATGAATTCGGCGCCATCCACAGCAATACAGTCCTATTCTACTTTGCCCGATCGCCATTCTTCAACGAAACCTCCAACAATGCCGTTCTATACTCACAGGCTTTGCATAACCAGGCCATGTTCCCCCTTCTGAATACACGTGAAAGCTTCGAGGGCCATCTACGCACCATGTCAGGCTTGGAGTTCATGGTCGTTGAGGAGCCGGCGGAGACGGGGCCAGGCTATGGTACTGGTGTGTGGGTTATCAATAAACAATTGCGCAAGAAGATTGCTGGCGAGGAGGATGATATCCAGGTGCTGGCGACATATTTCGTAGTAGGAGAGAACATTTATCAGGCTCCCGCATTGGCGGATATCCTCAACTCTAGAATCGTGAGTTTGTCATTACTCACGCAGAACCTAACCAGGTATAGCTTACTAACTAGTTTCATTTCCACCCTCAAAGGCCCTCGTAACTGCTTATATGCGCTCCATTATCGATACCGCCGACTCCATCCGCACCTGGACCGCCTCCCAAGGCTCCTTCTACGTCCCACCCCTCGCCCAAAAGGATCCCACCCAACTCACAGCCGTCACCCCCTCTCAAACCACATCCACTCCCCAAGACCCTTCCGACACCAAACTCATGCAACAACTAGCCCTCGAATCCCTCGCCATCCACATGCGTCACGGCACCGACTACATCAACGAAAACCCCATTACCGGCGAGCCGGGAAAGTTCCAATTGTCCTCGACCGGTCGCACGGCAGCCGCCGCCCAAGCAGCGAGGAATGCACAGTTGGCAGCGCAGGCTGCGGCGAAGAATTCAGGGGCTTCGGGGCTTGGTGTGGCAGTGGCAGCAGTGGGAAAGGATGGGAAGAAGGAGGAGGGGAAAAAGGAGTTGGGGAAGGAGAAGAAGGCGGGGCAGAAGCCGAAAAAGAAGAGGAGCAAGAGTACGGCGTCGACGCCAGCGGCTTTGTAGGTGGAGTATCAGCAAAGGTAATGTGACCAATGGAGACACTATGCAATGATACCCGGTTCAGGATGTTCCACTTGCCGATAGAGTCATGTGCAATGCATGATGAGAAATGTGAAATTTTGATATCGTCGAAATGTCTATATACAATCAAATGGCACTCGGCCAATTTTTTTTTACTTCCGTATTCCGCCCCTCCATCCTGCTTAGCCTTCATAATCAACAAGCTACCAAATTCTCTCTATACAACCACCCATCCTTGTCCCGCAACCTTCTTTTGTTTCACCTTTCGAATCGGCAACGGCCATCCTTGGCCACCGGTTCCCTCTGCCCGCAAATACGGCACACACCAAACTTCTCTCTCCGTCGCCGTCGCCATCCCAACCTCCTTCACTGGCTTACCCCAGCTCAACAATGGCGTTCCCTTGGCAATCGTCGCCAACTGTGCACCAGTCACATCTGTCAATGAGTGCATGCGCGTCTTGGGGACTTTGTCACCACCAATGGTTCCAGATGTGGCTCGTTGTAGATGACTGTAGACAACGTACTCGGGGCACTCGGCGACCGAAAGGTGCGCCATGGGTGATGAAGGGTGCAGGTAGACCATCTCCGGGGTGGTACCCGCTAGGGATCCGGGAAGTGGAACTAGCGGGATGTAAGGGACGTCAATGGCACGGCGGGGTTTCCGCGATAACTCAGGTGGCGTCGGGGAGATATCGGCACGAACGGCCACCTGGTCCATGAACCCAACAGCAACCATTTGCTTGAGTGCCGCCACTTGCTTTTCACTAGGAGGAGGAAGCTTCTCCGGGACCTTGAGGTTCGCAAAGGCCGGAATGTATTTTTGCAAGAGGGCGGCAATTTGCTTGCGTAGTTGCATGGCCTCTTGAAGACCCTTAAAACGGACAAAATGCTCACGAGCCCAGGTTTCCGTCGGGACATGAGCGAATTCGCCAAGGACTTGCAAGAGCTTAATGGCATCGGAGCGCTCGTCGAGGTGGCAGAAGCGGTGGTGTATGGCATTGAACTTCTTGCGCAAGGCTGTCCGCTCGTCGTCGCGACCGTCTGGGAATACGATGCCGTCGGCGTTAGGTTGTGGCTCCGGGGGCACGACGTGGCTTTCGGGAATGAAGACGACGCCGACGGACAGGGCGGCGATCATGCTGATGGTATAAGGCATACAATCATGAAGGTGGCCGACAAAGAGAATGCGAGCGAAACGAGGAGAGAGGGGGAACATGCTCATGGTAGTTCCAAGGGCAGTGATCTTCTTGTCAGAGCCAGTGAGACCGCCGAGATACTCGAGGAGACGCTCGGCAGAAGCAAGAGCAGGGCGGCTGGGACTGGTGGGAAAGGGGAAGTTGATGACGTTGTGCAATTTCATGGCCTTGAGCTGTAAAACGACACCCTCAATTGGCATGCGTAGAATCTCGGGTTCGGAGAATTCCTCAAAGTCACGCTCAAAGACGGCAGAAGAATACAACCGATAGCAGTGACCCGGGCCTGTACGACCCGCACGACCCGCACGCTGAGCAGCACTGGCCTTACTGATCCAACCAATATCAAAACTCTGAACACCCGAAAGCTTGTCGAAACGGCGCTCCTTGGCACGGCCAGAATCGAAGACGTAGCGAATACCAGGGATCGTGAGAGAGGTCTCAGCAACGTTGGTGGCGAGGATGACTTGCCGGGTTCCCTCGGGGACTTTTTCAAAGACACGGAGTTGCTCACGGGTAGGCAGGAGCGAGTAAAGGGGTAGGACCTTAATTTTGAGGGGAGCAGGCTCATCGTCGCCTTCTATCGCGAATTCGTCTTCTTCTTCGGCGTTTTCGTCGTCACTGATAGAGTCGTCTACTATGTCTTCAACGACATCAACCATTTCTGACATGTCTACATCACCAAGATCGATATCTTCAGCCTCAAGCGGAGCTTCAGAAGCTGAAATCTTGACTTTGGGCGTTGAACCAGATGAGGCACCGTTAAAGGCAGTACGCAGTTTCTTGCTGAGTTGGGCAATCTCATTCTGGCCAGTAAGGAATACTATAATGCCACCAGGAGGAAGCTTCCGATGGGCACGCGAAACCTTCTTGAATGCTTCCTCGACATAGTCAGCGTTAGTCCGACGCGAGAAATGCATCGTCACAGGATGTTGACGACCCTCGACCTCCAAAACAGGAGGTGGCACTGGGAACAAGGCTGGGTTTTTGGTCAAGTCGTCTACACGGAGCGTAGCAGACATGATGATGAGTTTCAGCGGCTTAGTCTTGCCAGTAGAATCTTCATCGGCAAGTTCGCGGCGAAGCTTAGCAACACGTGATAGCATACCCACGAGGATATCGGTATTGACTGAACGCTCATGAGCCTCATCGACAATGATAGCCGAGTACTTGGTGAGCGTGATATCCTGAGCAACTTCACGAAGTAAAACACCATCGGTCATGAACTTGACCGCCGTCTTGTCGTCAACTGTTCCATCAAAGCGAATTTGGTAACCGACCCTCGGGCCGTGCTCGGCTAATTCTTCACCGACACGCTTCGCCATACTGACTGCAGCAACTCGGCGCGGCTGGGTGATACCAATCATACCTGGAGTTGGCGACTCGGGCGAACCGTAACCAGCCTCGAATAGAAACTGGGGAATCTGCGTCGTCTTACCAGAACCAGTAGCACCACAAACAACGACGATATCATTGTTATGAATAGCTTCCATGATTCGCTGTTCTTCTGTGACAACAGGGAGCTTTAGACGAGCTTCCTGAATTTCGTCGGGCCGGTTGACGTGGACACTATAGACTGTGCGGGTGACATTGGTCGTCGGTTGAAGCTCACGGGGAAGAGGTTCTTGTTCGGGCGCGCGGGGTGTGAAGTCTTTGACCTTGGGGATCTCGAGATATTGTGGGGTTTCGGTGGCTTGGAAGCCAAGTGCTTCGTTTCGTTGTTTAAGGGCCCAGGCGCGGAAAGAAGATGAGCGGTGTTTGGCGTTTTCAGCGGCATTTTCATCTTCTGAGTCGTCTTCGGAATCATCATGGTCGTCATCTTCATCTTCCTCATCCACATCTTCGTCTTCGTCTTCATCTTCATCTTCTTCCTCGGAACCCTCATCAGAATCCTCCTCGTCATCTTCAGAACCAAAATCCTCAAATGAATCAGAGCCTGCCTCGTCAGCATTCACAAAAAAGTCTGGCTTCGGAGCAACTGCTGAGAATTTGCTCTTGACACCGCCACGCTTTTGTCTTTTCTGGAGCATTGGTCTGCCATCGTCATCAGTGTCTAGTGGTCTCTTCAACCCAGATCCTATTGACACGGGCTTAATCTCCACTGGCTCCTCCTTGGCAGGCTCAGGTACAAGCTCTGTCTCTGGCTTGACCATGTCCTCATCACTTTCCTCGATATCCTCCTCTCTTGAAGCGTTCCGCTTCTTGCTCTTGTTTTTTTTTCTCTTGGGCTTATCCTCCTCCAAGATCTTGCGTACTTCTGGAGCCTCGGCCATGTCCACATCTTGTCTTCTTTCATATAGAAGCGCCTTGGACTCCCTACTCGTTAATCCTGCTCTCTCTTCCTGTAAAACTCTTTGCAAGGTCTGCTTCTTCGTCTCCTTTGCCTGACCAATTGCACTCGTCTTGGCAAATAACGAAGTATCAATCTTACTCGCCGAGAGCTTCGCAATCAAATCTCTGCTCTCGTCCTTGCGCAGCTTCTTTTCGATATATGCTTTCATGCGCTTCTCCTTCTTAGCGCTGACCTTCTTGCCGTCGTTCTTCAGCGCCGCCTTGGCCTCGGCGAGCTGCTTCTTCGCCGCGGTATCAAGAGTCGGGAGTTCGACGGCATTGGCATCATGTTCGATAATATGTGTGGCATTTTCGACGGCACGCTCACGGGCAATGACCTTGTGCTTGCGCTGGCGAGGCACAAACTTTTTGACCGCAGGCATGGCAATGGCGAGTTGTCGGGTTAATGACGCAGGTTACTCGTTTGTCGAGATTTTAATGATAGCTCAAAGGAAATTAGCTGATTAATGCTTTTCAGGCCAATCAAGGCATATAGAATATTAATCCAGAGAATGAATAATCAACCAAATGTATGCGATTAGCGCCGCAATGTTCAGCTTTGCTTCCGTTTGCTTCCGTTCAATTGTCCGGCGCAAAAAAATAATTCAATTTGCAGTTGCAAAGTTCCAAAAAAAAGTGGACAAGATATTCTGCCAGTCTCACCGCCTTATCTTATCACCCGCTTTAGGAATGGTGCGGGGCAGCTTCTATGGAAGCTGGCGGCTTCACCTTGCCGCTCTGAATCAAGACCGTGACATTAAAGCCACCTTTAAAAAATCACACTATATCACAATGGCCAATTCTGATGTTATTGATGCAAGTTTTCCGGTTCCGACTGGCTCAGCTGTGGCTGCAGTCGACGGCATTCCTACTGAAGTCGTCGCCAGACTCTTCAAAGACAAGGTTTTGATCACTCTGTCGCAGGAGGGTCTTCTAGCTCAGTGGGTTAGTACTTGTCTATATCCTTAACATGTTCATCCGTTCTCTAAGTTGCTAAATCGTTCCTTGTCCTCCCCTCCCCCCAGATTCAAGTCCCCATCAGGGCAACTCCCGCTACCATGGCCGGCTTGACTGTAGCTTATCCCAGGTTTGACATGCTTCCCGGTGCGCACATCACTCCAAAGACACTTCTTGGTGGTGGTGGTCCTGAAAGACAGACTACAGGTCATCTTTTAGCCTCTCAAATTGCCAATTACATCTCTATGAAAAGCCCTGAGGACGAACGTACGCTTGTTCTGGGGTTAGGACTCAAAACCGCAGCGCCATCACAATCAAGTATGCTAGACGTTCTTGAACTGGTGCAAAAAGTAATCTAAATACTATCAATATTAATACACATATTGCCATTAATCAGTTGTTAGTGTTGATATTGTCACATGTACGGTACAAACGTAAATAATTGTGGTCACAGTGGTTCTGTTCAATATTTCCAGGATAAGTTAAACAAAGATTGAAATAAAGAGTGGATGACTAAGCAATCTTACTGCTTTAAGCGCGACATCACATCACTTTTTGAGAAGCGTACAACAACCATCAATTTCATCACAACTCCTGCAACACAATCATCATTCAATTCCGCTATATCTTTTGTTAACAACACCTAATTATTATAACTCCAACGAACCGAAATCTCGTATGTACATACATACAATTACACACAATATTCATCATCACTATGGATTTGCTAGCGAGCATTCGCAAATCAGGCTCTCGCGGCGGCGTCAACTTTAGCTGGGACGAAGTCGCCAAATCCTCTCACCGCGAAAATTACCTCGGCCACAGCGTTAAAGCCCCCGTCGGTCGCTGGCAAAAGAACAAAGACCTCACCTGGTACTCCAAAGACTCCGCCGCCGCCAGCTCTGGTGAAACCGCCGAACTCTCCCCCGAAGATCAGCGCAAAGAAGAGTTGCGCCGCGTCAAAGAGGCCGAGGAAGATGCTATGGCGAAGGCGCTGGGCTTGCCACCGCCAGTAAGGAGTTCGAGTGGAGCGAATGCGATTGAGGTGAAGATGAGGGAAGGGTTTGGGAAGACAGAAGAGGAACAGGTTGGGGTTAAAAAGGAGATTAAGAATGAGGATGCGAAAATATTCAAGGGAAGGGATCACGAGGGAAATCGGTCTCATTACAAGTCACGACACCATAATAACCAGGGACGCGGCGATAGTTATTGGAGGGATGGAGATTGGCGTGAGACAAGGTCACATCGCGATCGCAGTCGGAGTCGGAGTCGAGGTCGCGATAGGAGAGATGGCGGCGATCGAGACCACAGGCGGACGAGAGATGATGAACAGAGGAACAGAAGGAGATACCGAAGCCGTAGTCGTGATCATCAACACAAGGACAGCAGCCGACCATCCAAACCCGAAAGGAAGCGTAGTGTCGATAATGATAGACGGCGTCGGCGATGAGTCTAAAGTGTTTTAATGAGCGTCCATTTATGATATCCATACCATAAATATTTAGTTTCATATAGCCTATCCTTCGTTTCAATGAGTAAAGGTATCAATTATTTGCAGTTTCCACAATCTCTACCGAGCTCCTCCACTCCCAGACCCTCCTCCACTACCGCCACTTACACTTCCCGTTACACTCCCCCCACTAATACTCCCACTAGCCCCTCTCAAGTTAATCGCACCAATCCTTGACACCAAGTTACTCCCTACTGCATCCACTGCGCCTCTCGGGCTTGTCAATGTCGGCCCTGCCGGCGCAGTCTCCTGCACTCTGAACAACCGAATCGCCGTACCATTCCACGGACTGACAGTTGCCGCGCTAGAACCAGGCCTGAGTTCACTGGTGAAGATCAAGCCCCACAGAAGAGACTCATACCAACCCAAGGCCATAGAGTTCCATTCAAACGAATGAATGCGCACGGCAGAAGCCTCGAGGCCAATTACTGCAATGCTTTGGATCTGCTTGCGAACTTCGGTAGTCGCGACATCTGGTGTAAGATTTTGCCGGGGGATGAGAGCGCCAAGTTGCTGCATAAGAATCAACAATGTGTGTAACGGAAGTTCCGGTAACCAGCCATCAATCCACGCAGCAGTGGGTTCAAAGGACCCGGAAGTGCCATTCCGAGGGAATGAAGGGAATGTAAAAGAAGAGAGACTGTTCTGTCGAGAAAAGGTTGGGGCTCCAGCAGGAAGTTTACCACGTGCCTTCTCAGACATGCCCCGCAACTGAGCTGGGACAGCATCTTCCGGGCTCACTACTGATCCAGCATAGGACGGACTATTGCTGTGGCCAGGCGGTGTGCGACGATAGTCTTCTTCGTCGGCGCGGCTAGTTCCAGCATCGCTATCATCGTCATCGCCAATTTCAAAGGTAGAGTCTTCGGGAACGTTGCTGAGACCTGGTGATTGGATGGTTTGGGATTGCTGAAATTGGTTTTGGAGGAAGCCATGGGTGCTGTCGACTGAGCTACGGGTAGAATTGGCATCATAAGGGTCCAGGCTTGCACCGGATTCCTTGCGTGACCTTTGCCGCCGTTCAATCTCTTCCTGGCCACTTTCGAGGGTAAAGCTGCGCAAAGCCTCAATGCGCTTGCGATGGCGCAAAACTGCGTATACAAAGTCGGGGTTTTCTGAGGAAGAGTTAGTATCTATGTTTATAAACAAATACCAATATGGATATACGTACTATCATATTGGTGCTCGATGATTCCATTGATTGTCTCGAGCAAAGCTCTTAGCAGATCATGATTGGTTTCATTGGCTAATAAGAAAGATGGCGATGACATTGAGTTGAACAGCTGCACGATTTTGTTACAAGTCTTGGTCGTCAAGTTTTGAAGGTACGGCGCAATATTGTTCAGCACCGCTAGCAGTGCAGGATAGATGGCAGTAAGATTTTGGTGACCCTGAGCAATCAAGGTGTAGACAGATTGGATCAGGAAATCCGCATATGAACCCCGAAATCCAGGAATGCGCATAATGAGAGGCAGGGTATTGTGGCTTTCAAAGATCCCGTTCATGTTGATACCAAAGTTCTTCTCCACACTCAAAGTTTGCAGCAAAAACGCGCACATACGTACCACGCCTTGCTTGAATGTATCAGTTCGGTACTCGAGCGCATAGAAAAGGGCAAAAACAACAAAATCTCGGGAACGTTCCGTATCCACAATGAATGCGCGGAACCGTTTGCTACTTTGTGTGATCTCCCAGAAGAGCATTAATACTTCCGAGGCAATACCCACTTGCCCGTGTGATCCCGGGATGATGGAAGTCTTTTCTTGCAGTGGTTGATTCAATATCCGGGACATACCATCAACCATAAACTGAAAGTCTTGAGGCCTATGGAGCCTTCCAAAGAAATGACGGTATACGTTCTTGGTGTTGCCGTATTCCTCCGGTATAGGATATAGGAGCAAGGTGAGTATGAACTGGAGAGAATATGTGGCAAGGGTTTGTTTGTTGTCTTTGGTGACGAGTGAGTTGTATGGAATACGCCAATTCGTGGGGTTGTACTTGAGGGTCTTCAATGGGGTGGATTAGCATTGGTTCATGATACTCCATATAAATCCTTATAATCTACTCACAGTGTTTAAAAGGGAACACAACAAAGACAAGACGACTTGTTTATCTTTTGATGTACACATATAAGAAAGACTCTTGACACCTTGTTGTGTCAACTGAGGCGGCGTCATGTAAAGACTCTTACTAGTAAGAATCATAAGCAGTCGCAGAACCTCACACCTGTTGCTCTCAAACTCTTTGGTGGTCTGATAGGTTGAATTACAACCGACACCACTCTGCCAAATGGCAAACGAGACGCGATCCTTTCCAGGTTCGGTCCTTTGTACAGTAAATGCCGAAAAGAATAATAACTCAATCAATGTATCTATAAGCTCCTCGGCCAGCGGCTTCATCTCTTCGTATTCATCTGGTATAGGCGCAGGCTCTTCATCTGGAGCCGATTCGTCAAAGAGGACTTCCGTAGCCAGTGAAGCCTTTCGTGTCTTCTTTCGCCGTATTCCCCAAAAGAATCGATCCTCCCATTCAGTAAGCCCTTCGGCCTCGAAAATAAAAGGAAGCAGGCGCGTGAGGATGCGGACGCAGTTGAGCAGCTCGCGGTCGGGTGCATATTCGGTATCAGGGAAGGACGGGTGGTGGCGCAGCATAAACAGGCGGGAACACGATGCTAATATCAACGTCTCGAGGTTCTCTAACGCATTGTCACGGGTTCTACGAATGTCTGATGGCGCAAACAAGCTGAATACATCATCGGAAGATTGAGGTAGCTCCCAAAACTACAACATAATAGGACACACATGGTCACGGTTAGCAAGTGGATCGCAGGGTACGAAATGGCGGAGTGATATGCAGTCGTAATCGCGGATCGATGACGGCTTACGAGCCACCAAAAGACGAGTATAGAAAAAGCTTACAGAAACCCAGTAGGGATCGTCAGCTGGAATGTGGCGCTCTTCAGAAAGACGAAGAATGCCCTTCTTGAAGACGAGTTTTGAATCGCTAGCGCCCATTTTTGTGAGATTCAGCAGTGCCGCATCATGCGCTGGGTGGTTGTAATTCGGCAAAGGCGAGAGGATATTCGGACAGGTGGTTATCGGGATGCTGGAGCGGTCGATGCCGATAAGTAGGTATTGAGATAGATGGTCTAAAACGACTGTGGTCGTGGCAATAGTAAATGAATGCTGTAGTTTATGGATAGAGCAGCCGCAGGTGTTTGAAAAGTACACTTCAAGATTGAAACGTTACAGAGTAGGGAGATATTCTAAATAAAGTAATCAATAGAGCCAATCAATGGGAGGATCTGCCTTTGTTTCTTCGTAACCTTGAAGCGCAACACGACGACGTCCTGGGAATTCCCCAAATCCCACCATGTCCATTCGTTCGCTGCCCACATGTTCGCTTAGTAATCAGGCAGGGGTTAGCATTGGGCTTTGGGGGTTTGGAAAGCTTGATCCCAGAAGGGAATGGGAACTCCAGACGGCAAGGTCAGAAACGTCATGCAACAATTGATATGTGCATATGAAGGTATGTAGGTACCTATCTATGTACCTATCTACATATGCTTACACAAACATTATCTAACATCAACTTTTCAAATAGATTACAGTGGTGGTTCCTGCATCTCAATGGAAAACAAAGCTAATGACGTCAAACGCAAGCCACCAATCATCTCGTTCTCCAGCCTCATCCCAATTCAGATGACATTCACACAACACATCAATACATTTCAATCAAGTTCACGGGTTTTCAATATGTCCTCAAAGTTCTATCTGATCAGGTAAAACAAACAAACTATTTGCAAAAACATGAAATGAATATTTATGGTATATAGCCAAAAACCCGCTGTCAAAAAAGAACGAAACAAAATGCCAAAGGTAAAGGTGAAAGACGCTTCATGATATTCGTTGCGTCACAAAATGTGCATGATTACAGAAGAGAGATGAAGCTGTAAAAGAAGATACATGACACATGGTACCCGACCCAAACCTCTGATTGCGATCGTTAATACTTACTTTCCGTCTGCACCATCTTCTTGGTGCAGAAATCCCAATCTCGCCTCTCTCGAACTCAGTAACAGACTTACTGGCCCCAGTTACCGCTTTGTCTCCGGCTCTTCTCATACAGCCACTTGCTATTGAGACCAACGCTCGTCTTCTTGGACGCAGGACTGGGAGTGCCAAGGTCCGCGAACATGTTGGCTGGAGAAGAACCGCTGATCAGCGAACTGTTCGAGGAAGTGCTGCTAGCCAGAAAAGCACTCTTGATAACTTTTGACTGGGTAGGAGTGTTCATCGGCGAGTGCTTGATCGATTTATACTGCAGCGGACTGCTGTACGGCGAGTACTCTGAGCCTCTCATTGGTGAACCACGGTTCGATAGCGGAGACCCATTGTAGCTGGCGCGGCTGTTGACGGAGCCAGCCATCGAGGGAGTACGAGCGTAGCGCGGGGGAGTGCTGACATGGGCAGATTCAGAAGGACCCGCAGCGGGGTTCAGCGGGATTCCCAGAAGTTGGCGCTGCTCGTTCGAGAGGGGAATGTCGGAAAGCGTATCGACAGGACGGACCAGAGGCAACAACGCAATAGCCATATTCACGATGGGAGCAGCATGAACAATCGTAAAGAACCATGAGAAATAAGATCTCGTGGTCTTGGAAAGGCTATAGAGAAGCGGACTTGTTAGCTGCGAAGCTATTCCCAGTTACCCAAGGGAAATGAGTGTGCAGTTTGGAATGAATCTGGCAACGTACAAGTCAAAGCTCAGATATGACGTCGCAACATAGTTGACGCCATAGAGCATAGCAAAGGCCACTATGCTGAGAGCGACCTGGCGCATGTTCTTCTCCGTAAAAGTAGAAGCATTGCGCCGGCGCTGGATCTCGTCAAGGCGGGGATGCTTCCATGTTCCGGGGCTCTCGGCAACGTGGGCAGCGACAGCAACCTTCTTGACAGGCGTGGTCAGGACGGCGCTAGTTCTGGCACGAACAGCAGAAGACATGCTTGGGTGTAAAAAGAATGCCGTCCGGTATTGTATGTGTAGTAAGGCCAGAAAAGCCAGGTCGATTGTACTTGTCGTGGGTGGTCTGGAGAAGTTGAAGCTAAGGTTAGTAGCTGGTGCGAAAGCAAGCAAGTCGGCGCAAGATGCAGCTACCATAAAATGCAGGTAATGGAAAACAGACGTACCAAGCCCTGAAAATCAATGTGCTGTATGGGTCGTTAGTATCGCCTGGTTTCGCGCTCTTGAAGATGTCCAGTTCCCTGTGTTTAGTCGGTGTTGTGTAAGGGGAAACCAAGTTACAACGGGGTGTGGAGGAGGAAGACAATTCCAAAGTCCAAGAACACACAGCGACAGCCCTTTTTTTTGGTGACGACCGCAGAAGCTCAGATTAGATTTCACATTTCCCGACACGGCAACGCAGCGCAGCAGTCGCGTTCAGACAAAAAACCAGTGTGCTGTGGCGCTTGTCTGTGGCGGATACTGTCTGTGCGCCACATGTCGCGATGGACGCTTATAGCAGGTACATACTGGCTTTACACTAGTTTCATCTAATGCGGTCCAATATAACCAACCACAAGGGCAAGGCTTCGCTTTTTCTCGCGGGCCGACGTTCTTTCTTCGTGGTAGTGATTCGCGACGTCAGCTAAAATAAATCTGACGACAAAAGGCTAGCATTGTTCCACCCACTATCCAACCATCGAAACACTTGACACATTTTACTTTTCGTTCATCTTCAACTCTTCTCATCACTGTGATTTTCAATCATTAATATTGCCGCTTTAATCTTATAATCGTCACTTTCGTCTCGCGCCCACACATCAAATCTGTCGGACCACCTAATTTCCAATTCCGCTCGCATTCTGTGCTTTTACTCTTTTTTTTTTGTGGCCAAAATCGCGCAGCGACCTCCATCTAACGATTTCAGACCTTATCGCATCTCAATTAATCTATTCACATCCCTCATCATCTTTGCGACACACATATACCCACTTGCATCTCCCGATTAATTGCTGCCCATTTCCGTCGTCAAGATGCCGGGCTCGCCCTCCCGATCGGACGTGAGCGCCCACAGCTCACCCGCGCCTGCGCGTACCCACACCAAAACGTTCACCACACACATGTACCACGACGACGATAACTCCAAAGTTGGGGAAAGGGATAGCAAACCTTCCCGCAAGTCCAAAGGCGGAGCGCGCGACCAGAACCAAAGCTCCATTGGAAAGGTTAAGCATCTGAAGAAGGAGGATGGTGATCCTCTTTGGCGTAGAGACATTCAGTACGACTTCCTCAAAGCTGTTTTCGATGATGAGACCAAGGTTTTCCTCAACAGTTACGAACCCGAACGCATCGGTCTGCAATGTTTTGCCGATCTCTACATCGATACCATGGCACGCAGTAGCAAGACCAGTAAAGTTCTTCGTGACAAACTGCTCAGTGATCGTGAAGCTGCAAAGGGAATGGCTATGGTGTGTCTGCTCGTGAACATAGGTCGCATGAACACCACACTCAACTGTATGTCCCACCTTGTCTTTTTTCTCTCGAATATCATTGCCAAGCTAACATGTGACGTCAGTCTTCCCTGAAATGCGCGCACAACTCAGAACATACCACGCCATTCCATCACTACAGGCTCACCAAGACGCTCAATCCTACAAACAGCTGCAAGATGCACCTCGTTTGAAATCAATTCTCAAGGGTGCTGTCGAAGATCGTGACGAACCCCGTAGCATCCTCGAGATCAAGTCCAAGGACAGCCCTCGAACCAACCCGGTCAATCTTATCTTCCTCATGGTGCAATCGGCGCAGAAAATCCATGAACTCCATTTCCCCATCGAACAAGAGCTCCATGATCTAGTCATGAAGACTCAGTTTTCAAGTACTACTCGTGCCAAGGCTTTCCTTTGGCTTGTGTGGTTCTATCTGGAATCCGACTTCACTGAGGAAGGCTGCGAGGAAAACCCGTTCGGTGCTGGTGTTGATTACGGTCTCAACGTAGCTAACCAAGGCATTCCTGCACTCCGTGTAATGACTGCTGAGGAAGAAGCTGAAGAAAACGTTGATACCCCTGAAGAGCTTGAGTTTGGTGAAGAGAAACGGCTCCTTCGGCATCGTATCCTTGAGCATGATTTGTCCAACATTGTTGACAACAACGGTAAACGTGCTCCCCGCAACGCTACCAACAAACTTCTTGAAGATGGGCCTGCCATTCTGCCACGGATAAGGCCCAACAAACATGAATCAGATATGGATAGCACCCGTTCGACTCCGCCTCCTCGTCTTTTGGCCGCTCGCTCGGGAGGATCTTCCCGTCGCCCTGGAAACTTGAAGCACCAGCTTTTCGAAGCGTCATCCCCCGCCGGTCTCTCTCGAACAGACCGCGACCATGACTCAGTGCCTCTTCGCAAGCCTCGTCCGCCCACAGCTCATCAACTAGCTGTCGAGCGTAACCGAAATCAGCGGGTCGAACACATCCTCGACCGCGGTATGCGCAAGGCCCATCACAAAGCCCGCAAAGCTCGCCGGGAAGAAGGGGCCATTATTCGTGCTATGCGCCGGTTGGAAGCTATCGATAATCAGTTGGTTCCCAGCGATGATGAAGATGGAGCACCAACTGCTCTCTTCCGACAGACGGGCTTTAGTGGCTTGTGTCCCCTCAAAAACGAGGCAGATGATTACGGTGAGGAGTTTGCTACGTATGCGGCATCGTTGAGACGTATCATCCGAAGACGGGAACGTTGGGATGGCAAAGGTGGCGTTGGGGTTGAGGCCATGTCCACCACTAAGCGGGAGAAGGCGGATGTGGTCGACTTGGAAGAAAACATTGGTAATGACACGGGCTTTGATGCTGATGTCACAATGGCCATGGATGAGACCATGGTCGGTGATGAGTCTGTATGGGACTAAAATGTCTCTAGGATCTAGGAGTGTTCTTTCCTGTTCCTTTTTTTTGTCTTTTTTGTCTTTTTTGTCTTTTTTTTTTTGGCTCTATATTGGTTTCATTACGGCTCTTTATTGTTGCTATTTGGTGTCTGATCAAGTTTCTGGTGATGCTAGTCGTTCACGGGATGGCGTTTTGTATTCTAGGCGTTTTTCAAGGTTTGATGGGGCAAGGGAATGGGATGTGATTAGCGAAAGTGCTAAGTCACCACACATATCGCTGATCGATTTTGTCTACTTTTGTGTGAATATTGTTCTTGGGATTGTGAGATTATCATGGGCTACTAGGATGGCTATATCGAGAATACATTGTACGATTTTTTTTTTTTTTTTCATTTTTTCATTTACAGTTCTGGGGAATAGCTCTCGTAGTATAAACACAGAGTGTCCAGGGTCTGTGTTAACCCTAATGACGTATTCCTGATGATAATGGTAAAAGATGTATAGGTATCACGAAAGATGGTTTTCTAATCAACCTATCGGTTAAAACAATAGAGTTTATAAGTATCCTTCCCGATAACCAATCCCTTAGATGTTTGGGAGGTTGTTTCAAGAAGCTTCGTGGCTTAGATGCTTGTGCAGCCAAATGGATCCTGCCAGGGGCCTCTCAAACTACGTCAGACCTTCTTTACAGATTTTAGTAAGCTATATACACTGCCACATCGCATTTTAGTCGCGTCAACACCTGCAGCAGTTCATTCTCATCTCTTACTTTATTGTATGCTACAGCTTATAGTTCACAAGAACGCTTTTATCGCGACCTGGATTGTTGCGCTTTAATATTCTAAATGCTTATACATTTCGCTTAATACCATTAAAATATCCCTTCACGTTGTGCTTTTCCTTGGGAACTTTCATCACATAACACCTGTGGGTTTTCTCCTAATCTTTTTGAGTCACTTTGAGCTAGCTACACCGATCTTCCACGCAAACCCGCTACTCCAGCGCAATCTCTCAACACTTATCATAATAATAATACTATATTTCCGCCTATCGCGACATTCAAACGATCGACCCCCCAAATCTTAGCGAACAACTACTTCACGATGGACTACTCTCGTCTTCGCGCAGCTGCTTTGCAGGGTGCCGAGGACGAAGAAGCCGTCACCGTCGATACTCGCGCCCTCATCGACAAAGTACTTGCTCGTTACTCGGGTGAATGGACTACTCTACGTGAGCTCATCCAGAACGCTGCCGATGCCCAAGCCACCAAAGTTACGATCCGTTTCGAAACGATACCCTCAACCACCGTTCCGCTGCCCTCAAATACTTCAAAATCCGATCTTTTGAAGCACACGATAACGAACCATACGCTCAAGCGCCTCGTTGTTCAAAATGATGGTGTACCGTTTACAAAGACGGACTGGGGCCGTCTCAAGCGCATTGCGGAGGGTAACCCCGATGAGACCAAAATTGGTGCTTTCGGCGTGGGTTTCTACAGTGTGTTTGCTGATTGTGAGGAGCCCTTTGTAAGCTCCGGATCAGAGGCCATGGCGTTCTACTGGAAGGGCAATGCGTTGTTCACCAAAAAGTCGAAGCTTCCGGAGGACCAGTGCAGCAAGTACACGACGTTCGTGTTGGACTACCGCAATGCTACTACCCCGTTACCGAATGCACTTTCCGTTGCGCAGTTCATGGCGACCAGTCTGACATTCGTGGCTTTAGAGGGTTTGGAGTTCTTTATTGATGACTTTGAGCTTCTGAGCTTGACCAAGATGACGTCGTCACCCGCTTCGGTCCCAATACCCAGTGACTTGGATACCAAGACCAAGGAGGGTATTATGAACGTCTCATCCGTAGACCAGACAAGCTCTCAGATTAGTGCCACGTACATGACTGCTGTTAGCTGGAAGCCTAAGATGACCACTTTGGCCAAGGTGACTCAGTCACTGGGTGGCCCAATTACCGAGAACCATTATATTAAGAGCTTTTTTTCTAGACTGACGTCATCGACAACTTCAACATCACCTCAAAAGACAAAATCCGAAGAGACTGTAGCTCAAAAGCCTCTAGCTGACGACATAATGACGACCCACACCTCGACTATCTTCCTCAGAGTCACCGCTGCTAAAATCAAGACTAGAGTCTCTTCCTCTTTCTCCACCGAGCTGGAACGAGCCACGAAGAAACCCCCGCCAAAGATAGCCAAACTTGCTATCCTTACCTCAACCTACGATGAAACCCAAGCTTCTGAATCCTCATCGACCTCAAAAGACGTAGCTGATGTGTTTGCTTCCGTACTGCCCAGCAAGAAACCAGGCGGTCGCATTTTCATCGGTTTCCCAACTATGCAGACGACCGGAGCTGGTCTCCATATCTCTGCACCATCTGTAATTCCGACGGTGGAACGTGAAGCCATTGATCTCAACGCCCGTTGGGTGCGAACTTGGAACAGTGAAATGCTTAGAGCTGCCGGCATCATCGCAAGGCTATCGTTTCTTGATGATATGAACACTTTGGCTCAGGCTTTCAAGGGCTTGTTGCCCCAGGGCGCTAAGAATCTGGATGAATTTGTTGACAAGTTTATGCCAGAGGCTCTGCACATCTTGAAGACTTATTCATTCGAGGACTCGACTCCCAACAGCCAAGTCTCGCAGATCATTGACGAGTCCTTCTGGACTTCATATCGCAGAGCTACGGTTGATATCTTTTCCAGTCGCGGTGTGCTGCCTTCAGAGAAGATTCGTATCCCTGATAAAGAGCTTTCCAAGTTTATTGATGGTATTCCTGTGGTTACCGAAGCTATGAAGGAGAACTCATTTGTACAGAAGCTGATTTCCTTTGGTCTTATACATGGAATTACTTTTCAGGATGTACAAAAGGCATTGGAAGCCAAGGCTCTTGATAAGACACAACTATCTCACTTTCTCAAGTACATGGCTCAGGGGGTTCTGTCTGGGAAGATCGATCACAATACCAAACTTGCGTTGCTCAACGTGACTGTTGCCGCCATTGACGATGACAAGGAAGGATCCGGAGAGATAATCACTCTTGGTATCATCCGAAGCTACCTCAGTGCGAATCGCATTCCTGCAGGTATGCCGCTTCCGCCTGCTACTATTCCATTTGCCTTTACGCATAGCCTTACTGCTATGGAGCTTGATGCTCTGGGCTGGGAGCCTCTGGAGGTTCTGACTTGGGTCAGATATCTGCTCGAATCGGCATCACAAAAGCCAGAAGAGCAAAACATTCTCCGATCACCCAAATTTGCGATGTCGGCTCTAACTGTTGTTTCCAAGAACTGGGACAACATTTCCAATACTGATCGTACTATCCTGGCCGAGCTGCTGAAGAAGTACCCTGTAATGCCTACTAAAATGGGCATGCGCAAGCCGACTGAGTCTTTCTTCCCTAATGTCAAGCTTTTTGATGATCTTCCAGTGATTCAAAACTGTTCAAGTCTCAAGGAGAAGTTCCTGTCGAGCATTGGTGTACGCAAGACTGTGGATCTCGAGACCATCTTTAATCGACTCCTCAGTCCTACTGCCGATGCTGATCAGAAGTGGAGTCACGTCGAGCTTATCCGGTACTTGGCTTCAGTCAAGGATGATATTCCTCGGGAGGATATGCGTCGTTTGCGCGAGTCCCGTATTGTTCCCGCAGAGCTTCCCAAGAAGGGTGCTGGACCTGCAGAGGCGTCCAAGGCACAGTACAAAGTATCAGAACTGTTTGAGCCTCAGGATTCCCTTCGTGAACTCTACCTGCCTGTTGTGCAGTGGCCTGGTAATCTTCGCTCCGGTAGTCCCGAAGCACATTTCCTTGTGTCTCTTGGTATGCGGCTGATTCCGACGGTGCCAGAGCTGGTCAACTTGATGGCTGGATCGGATGCCGATCTCCGAGACAAGGCCATGAAGTACTTCACTAGCAAGTATGGCCTGAACAACTACGCTGCCTATGATATTGGCTCGACCAACAAGGCATTTCTACCCATTGAGGGCTACCCGAAGGCTTTGCTTGCTCCTCGTGCATGCTTTACAAATGAAGGCGCTGCTGTGATGGGCTTCAAGATCTTGCGCAAAGATCTTCATCCATTCGCTATGGTAAGTGTAGTTCAGAGAGAAGTATACACGATAAAAATAGTGGTGGTTAACATTATTGACTAGCAATTTCACGTGGCCCCGAATCCACCACTCGTTGACTGCATCAAGCATCTTGTTCAAACCCCCCCCAAAGATACCCGCTCCGCCACGGTTTTATTCAGCTACTTCGCCCAGCGTCTCAACGAGATTCGCGAGCCCTTCCTGGGAAAGCTTAAGCAAGCGTATATCGTCCCGGTTGGCAAAGGCCGAATGATGGCCCCTCGTGATTGCTACCTTGGCAAGTCATCGCAATATTCGGACATCTTTGACTTTGTTGACTTTGGCAACGAGGCAAACACTTTCCTGTATCACTGTGGTGCCAAGAACGAGCCCACTCGTCATGAGTTGGCAGACTTTGCTTGCAACGAACCAGCACGACTGCTTAATGTTCTACAGGCGGAGAAGTACCTTAACTTACTGCGTAATTTAGCTATGAATGTCACCGAGTTGCAGCATGATAAGAACTTGTGGAAGAAGATGCACTCGGCGCCATTTCTGCTTGGTTGGCATCAGATTACGACAAGCAAAGATACTGCCGAAGATGATGATGACGATGAGGCTCCCATGCGACAGTTTAAGCTTAGTGCCGCTGATGACATTGTTCTCCCAGATGACTTTATCTTATACGGCATCTTCAAGTCTGAACTCGTGTGTGCGCCTGAGGAAGATGTTCTTGAAGGCTTTTATGCCTCACTCGGATGTGTGAGACTCAAGTCTTGCGTCACGCAGAATCTACGTATTGGCCGACTGGCTCTCAAGCAAGCTGCTGCCGAAAAGCTACGCAAGCATGTGATTGAACGTTCCAAGATCTTCCTTTACGAATACACGTCAGACAAGAAGGTTGCTGTTCGTCATGATGCTAAATGGTTAGAGAAGAACTTGCAAGTCCAGGTTGTGGAGCACATCTCTCTTCATCGGACTCTGAACCGTGGCCGTGCAAAGTCACACAATGAAACGCGCTCTGCTGCTTCTCATCTCACCAATAGCTCATGCATTCTCTACATCGCCGAGAGTGGCAGCCCTGATCTTTACCAGGTCGGTCAGGCCCTGTGTCAGATATTGCTCACTAAACAGAATCAACAGGCTTACATCTTTTTTGAGCCGTTCCTTACTCTCGACCTTCGTAGTCTGAAGCGCCGCGGTTACAACGTCGACCGTATTCTTCGTGCCAAGGCTGCTGAAGCCCGTCTGGCCGAAGAAGAACGCTTGAAGGCTCTGGAGAAGGAACAGGAGATGATTCGGGAACGGGAGGCCGAGTGGATGAGACAGCAGCAGCAAGTTGCTGCCCATGCCGGCTCACATGACCAGGTCGATTGTGATCGCAAAATGCCTGGCGGTTTTAGTGATGATGAAGCATCCTCACAAGCGACCCAAAAGAAACAACAAGAGGATAGACCTCGGGAGCCTGAGAATAACCGCAAGTCCCGTGGTTTCTTCTCGTCAATCTCACGACAGTTGGGCTTTGAAAATGGCAGCGACGATGACAATGACAGGAGGAACACTTCCAAGGCGCTCCCGCCCACCGAAGGTTCCAAGGTGCCCCAGCAACCTGGTGGTACTCAGCAGGCGCCAGGTCCTGGTCCTAATGATCCGGGCAAACCTGTCAAAGGCGTTAATCCTGCCGCCCTTCAACAGAAACTTCATGATGCCGTCAAGGCCACGCGTCCCCATGGCTCTAACACCATCTACAGTCCCCCGTGGCAAGATAACAATGTGGCTAACCACCCCACTTACTGTGACTCTGCCAGTGGCAGGGACCTAATCATGACTGCCGAGTCTTCTCGCGGTATGAAGGTCTTTATGGATCGGGCAATCCCTGGTGACTCAGTTTCTGCAATCATCATCGCCCACAACGCCGCTATCAACATCTTCTCCACCATACTTCTTGACATCTCCTCCGTCTACAACCTTTCTGCTTCTGCCATGCACATATTCTACGATGAAGCCGGAGAAACCATTGCATTTAACCTCAACGGAAGTATCTTTGCCAACCTTCGGTATTTCTTGGAGTTGCACTGGACAGGTATCAAATCTGGAGGGAACACACGAGCCGGAGCAGACAAGAAGAGGGAGGCAGCGGTTTATTGGTGGGTAGTGTTGGCACACGAGTTGGCGCATAATCTGGCAAAGACACATGGGGCGACCCATACGTACTACACGCAGGGGTTTATCACGAATTATCACGGGGCGTTTATTGCCAAGATGGGACAGGCGGTCGGGGCCGGAGTAGCAACGGCGCCGCAACAACAACAACAAAAACAACAACAACAGCAACAACAACAACAACAACAACAACAACAACAGCAGCAGCAGCAGCAGCAGCAGCAGCAGCTTCCGCCGCCTCCAGCGTACCGACAGACGCCTGCGAGTTTGCTGGATTAGTTTTTCTAGGGATTTTTGAGCTGTTGGGGGAAGGGGGAGGGTGCGATTCAGGACACTGTAGTTCTTGGAGATAAGAAGACGGCGAGGAGAAGAGAGTAGTACCTACATGAGATATTGTGTGATAGATTTGATAGACGAACATGGTAGAGCTTTCCGCCTATGAGATTCTGGATTGTTACAATGAGATCGATGTGGCTGACTAAGGGATGTCGGAATAGGGAAGGTCCAAGACAATCAAGCGCTCTTGTAATGTATCTAATCTAGTCATTGAGGAGTGAAACTTGAGACTTGCCCCAATATCATCCGCAAACGTTCAACGAGCCCTCCTCCTCCTCTTCTTCCTCCTCCCTCTCCCTCACTAATGCCCAATACATGTCTCGTAACTTGCTATATTTTCCCACGAATAAGGAGGGAGAGGAGGAGGAGGAGGAGGAGGAGAAGGAGGAGGCCTAGTTGGGTATATGTAAGATTTACCCGTCAACACAGATAGACGTCAGCAAGCATTGGCAGCGGCGGACATGCGTGAGTGAGTGCGTGCATGTGTGCGTGTGTGCGTGTGCGGTAAGTTCAACGTACCTACATTCGCCGAGGGTCCGTTAGGTGGAAGAGACTTGTCATATTTTGGATTTGTGGTGGTCTTTTTTTAAAGAAAAAGAAAAAAGAAAGAAAAAATTAGACAATAAAGGGAATCAGGCAGAGATTACGGAACTCTGCACGACGACGATTTGCTAAAAGGAATGGCATCTGAAGTCTTATTGTGTAGTTGAATCGGGATTTAGTGCCCTTCCTTTACGGCCCTTTGTTCCCTCATTGGCAAATGAGTGGTTGGGAAGCTTGTAGTTAATAGCGGGTAATCGATGAGGGCCACTGTCACTATAGAGAACCCGTTGATATAGGTGGTCATAACCATAGCCACAAAGGCCCTGATCCCTCCGTTCCATCATTGACATCAACTCGTAAAGTAACTACACTTGCCTGATATTCCATCTCTGACGTTCCTGTTGGGCCCCAATGGTCCAGTCTTTTCTCTTGAAAGTATCGTCATTCTACCCAGCAGGCCCCCAAAGTAGACACATGCATCCATCTCCTCCCCTCCTCCCCCTCCCGTCCTCCCCCTCCCATACACACCCTCATGAAAATGTATGTAGGCCTGGCCTCCTTTGCTATATCTATCTTAGTGCAGCAACCGCTTACATCAGAACCTCCCCGATTCGAGACGAGTTCGCATATAATCGTTGGGAGCCGCATGCGGCTCAGGCCTTGGGGAGACAGTCGGCGAGACTATAAAGGGAGGGAGGAGAGTCAACAGAACCACAAGGAAGCTTTTAGAAGCACCGGGAGAATTTGATAGGCGATCAAAAAGTGCAGGTGAAGTTGAGAGATTAGCGGTTTCGGTAGTCTTCAGGCTTCATTCTATATTTTCTCACTTCTCGGCTTGGAGATGATTATGCGGTTCCGGGGGTCGCTTGGGCAGCGACGTTGATTTCGCTTAAGCACACGGCTCTGTTGTGTGTGGGAGGAGTTCAAGATATCAAGTATTTGGGTACGTATAGTAGTATGGTAAACGGAAAATTCAAGCAACGAAAGTTCCCATGAGGGGAAAGTCTAGGCGAACAATGGCGGACGAAGGTAGGCCGAGTGCTAGTTTATGTAGTTTAGTGCACACGTTTGCCATTAACGATAAGCTACGGGAGGAGGTTGATTCTGTAATACGGTCAATTTTCGAGGGATCATGTCGCCGATCGGTAGTCGCACGTTAGGTATGGTTCGTTTCTCATTGGGCGTCGGTGATATTTGGGGATTCGATGCTGATTGGTTGGATACTACATGGTCTGTCAGAAAAGAAAAAAAAATCAAGAAAAAATCGAGAAAAAAATCGAGAAAAAAAGGTTGTTAGTTGTTGTGTGAAAATATTTTCCATTAGTATTATCAAAGACGATGTTTTCCTGTTTCTCCCTTACCTACATATGTTAAGTATGTAAGTATATCTGCAGCCTAGATGCAGTTAGGCCGTAGTGTAGAATGCTACCCATTACCAGAGAGACTGATCCAAGTGAAAGCCAAAATGCAAGAGGCCGAAATGCAATGCAATCCGCCAGAAAAAGATAATTGACTAGACACAAGAGTTGGCGATTACGTGATTTGAAAATTTGTCGATGGGTCAACAATGTGAATGTGAAAATTCTCGTGACAAGTGTGGCCTGAATTTGGTGGCAATTGCCATATGTGCTATCCTGATCATGTGACTTGCTAACAATTATAGTTCTTCCCACAAAACTAAATTCCAATATTGTGTTTGTGTGTGAAAATTGAAATCAATTATCACGAATGGGTCAGCTCTATCATGTATGTCACGTTCGTCCAATTTCTTTGCACTTCTCCGCTACTGTCCTTCACTCTCTCCGGCACATGTTGAAACCATACTGTCCCCGTACACACAATTATTACCGTCAGATGTACCCCACCACTGTATCTGATGTCTTGGTCTTTGATAGATTTGCCGCCATCCGCTACGGCATATGCACCTCTGGGAAACAACCAACAACATCAGCGGACCGACCTTGATGGAAAACTTTTTGTCTCCATATGCCCCAATCGATCCCCGTACATCAGTGTCAGCGTCGCCTCATCCTTCCCATGGTCCCACCCCCATCCCTAGCTGGTCTTCTGGGGGCCCAACGGCTGAGATCCTGGAAAAAGCCTGTAGCTTACCGTTGCAGCTAAAGAAGCTTCAAATCATATGGCTTTAATATACTATAGCTGGTGAACGAAAGACCGTTCTTCGACATGCCCCTCCTCTGTGCTACACTATTGAACATTAATCAACTACAACCTCGACAACCCTCACTACGACTACGACAATGATCTCTTTGTCAGGCTTTCTGGCCACCCGTCACCCGTGTATCCCAACTTACACCGTCCCAGCAACCCCTCCGTTGTCGTCATTGTATTCCATTGATACTGCACTCTATAGTGTTTTTGGCCCGTCCTGGCCGTTTCTAAGCTCCTTCATATACGCAAAACCTGGTCGTTTTCGTAGGTGCCCCTCCTTTAATCCCTGGGTACTGTCTATAACTATAGCATCGTCATCATCTTGCAGTTTCCAGCTACGTCCTTCCGTTAGCTCCCCCTCTCCTTGATCCCCCCTCTCCTCACTTTGGGCGCTATTTTCTCCTCTTTGATAATATGGCTCGGGCCTCTACGCCGCTGTGCGGGACCAACATGGGGTGAGGGGATTATACTTGGGTGGTCGAGGGGGAATTGATTTGCATCGAGGTGTATCGATTTAGAGGTGTAGTTGGATTAAGGGAGTAAAGGCGTAGTAAAATGTGCATTTTTCTTCTCTGATTTGTACTGCACCCTACCTACTTGCTTTTATGTCTTCTGAGGCGTGAGATTTGAATTCCATCTGTCGCTACAGTTGATCATAACAGGAAGTCATACCACCACTGACATTAAGGAACCCTCCCCCCCTTCTATATACTATCAACAATGCTGCTTTCGACTGGACACATGACACTGACATAAAAAGCTATAAAAATTGCCAACAAAGGCCTCCCAATTTACCATCACATTCCGAACTATTTTTTCTTTTTGTTCGCCGCTCTCCTCTTCATCGCTATATCACTAAAACAAAACCATATCAAAGTATTGTCAAATCCAGACCCCCGCCAACCCCCCCCCCCTCCTCCTCCTTCTCCTCCTCCTCCATTGACTATATTCATTCTTGCTCATTATATAGCTAATCTTAGGTTATAGCATTAAGCCCAACAAGCTCTGTTTCGTTTCGGTGCCACCTCAATCCCCAGGCTAGACCTAGTCCTTCGATCCCCTTCTGCGACCTTTGCATTCCTCGAAGTCCTCGAGAATCATCGTTCGAAGAAAACACGCCCCAAAAAAGCATTCAAACAATCTGTGCTGTTTAGCTTTACAGCATTGCTTCATTCCAGTATAGTGCTCTTTCTCTCTCTCTCTCTCCCTCTTGGCTGCTTCTGGTCTATCAATCTGATCTAGTGAGTTAATTCAGGCCTATGTTCCCCTCTCTTACCTCCCCCGGATTGTTTTGAAATCCCATCCCTCTACCTATGTGTTTGGCCTTGGCCTGTAACCATCGTGACTGCGAACGAGCCTATACAGAGCATTTTTGTCCGCGCTCAGAACCTTGTTACCCCACAATATCCCCCATGCATTCTTCTGATACTCCCGCGATGGACTTGAGTCCTCCCAAAGCTGCTGCCCTTCAGCTTACATCTCACCACACAACCTTCTGAACATCCAAAGCTGGAGTTGATTTGGATCCTTCTGCTTGTTATCTTTCCCGCTAGTGTGCCCTTCTTGCATAAGCTTTGTTGCTTCGCATTCCGTGCACACATTTCTCTGTTCATTGTTCAGTGGTATAGTGTAGTGTTGTTTTTACCGTTATAGCCTCCAGCTCGTTCTCTCACTGTCTTTGCCGCATCGTTTCTTTCTGGGCTTCCTGATTAATACCTAACCCCAGCCTTCACTTTCTCACTTTGGCTCTCGGCTTGTTCTCTCGCTTGTTTGCACTCTGCATTGTGCACCTCCTGTTGCCCTACCTGAACCTCCAACTTGGCCAACCTTTTTTTTTCTTTGCCACTGTCCAGAGAAATCAAGCCTGAGTCTGATCTTAACTGCTAATACCATTTTGTTTATATTCAGCCGACCATCCCAGTTTTCTGACTCAGTCTTTCCTAGTCTTCTCGCTTCTCCTTTCTGTTTGGTTTGTTCACCATCGCCTTAATATCCCACGATACTTTGTTATCTGCCAGCAGACTTTTGAGCCATGGCTGCCGAGACTGTTACTACCCCCCAGCGGGATGTTAAGAACCATATCCTCTTCGAGATTGCCACTGAGGTTGCCCACAGAGGTAGGTCGGTCGGCTCCCTTTATGCCATCTAGATCTTGTGCGTCCAAGATGAGGCATGCTTTCAACGTTCTGACATTTATATTACTATAGTTGGTGGTATCTACTCTGTTATCAAGTCCAAGGCCCCCGTAACTGCCGCCGAGTATGGAGACCGGTACACCCTGATCGGCCCTCTCAACGACGCTTCGGTAGGTTTTCATTTTCAAAGTTTGGTTTCAGTACTCAGGTCTCAAGTGCCCATCACTAACCATGTTCTTTGTCATATCATTCTTTTAGGCCGCTGTCGAGGTTGAAGAGCTGGAGCCGAAAGACCCTGCCCTGGCTGCGACTATCCAGTCTATGCGTGACAGAGGAATTCGCATGCTGTATGGTCGTTGGCTGATTGAGGGTGCTCCCCGCGTCCTGCTTATTGACACCAAGTCCGCGTATCATTACCTTGACAATTGGAAGCGTGATCTGTGGGAGATTGCCAACATTCCGTCGCCTGCCGGTGATGAAGAGACCAATGAGACCATCGTCTTTGGTTACCTTGTTGCTTGGTTCCTGGGTGAGGTAAGTCCACTTCTACTCAGCGCATGAGCTCCAATTTGCCCCTCTGTTTCCCCAATTCGCCCCTCCACGCCACCCTCAGTCGATTTGTTCGCATGGCTTCTCACAGCCATCACATATTGGTTATGGCTATTGTCTCCCTCATACAGTCTGATGACCTGGGGTCATATGAGCTTCCATGATCCTACTCCCCAATTACCCAGTTATCCCCATGTTTCCCCATACCTCCAATTCAATTTGCCCCAGTCGTGCGCACTGCGCCGTCACGTTGGATCCCTGCTATTCATCCCATGCCCCAGGCTTGGGCCTGAGGGCCGTGCATTAGTATGCATCGTGCTTCCATCCCACCACCCAACTACTATTCGCTCAACGGGCCCCTAGTCAAGCCTTGCTAACAACATTTCTACAATGCTATATAGTATGTCTGTCACGAGACTAAGAGAGCAGTTATTGCCCACTTCCACGAGTGGCTTGCTGGTGTCGCCCTCCCTCTGTGCAAGAAGCGCCGCATCGATGTGACCACCATCTTCACCACCCACGCGACTCTTCTTGGTCGTTATCTGTGTGCCGGTTCCGTCGATTTTTACAACAACCTTCAGCACTTTGATGTCGACCACGAAGCCGGCAAGCGTGGTATCTACCACCGCTACTGCATTGAGCGTGCCGCAGCTCACTCAGCTGATGTTTTCACTACCGTTTCTCACATTACTGCCTACGAGAGTGAACACCTGCTCAAGCGCAAGCCGGATGGTGTTTTGCCCAATGGTCTAAACGTCACCAAGTTCTCTGCTGTCCATGAGTTCCAGAACATGCACCAGCAGGCCAAGGAGAAAATTCACGACTTTGTCCGTGGACATTTCTATGGCCACTACGACTTCGACCTCGAGAACACTCTCTACTTTTTCACTGCTGGTCGCTACGAGTTCCGGAACAAGGGTGTCGACATGTTTATTGAGTCTCTGGCTCGTCTGAACCACCGTCTGAAGGAGTCTGGTAGCAAGACCACTGTCGTTGCCTTCATCATCATGCCTGCCCAGACTTCTTCCCTCACCGTTGAAGCTCTCAAGGGTCAGGCTGTTATCAAGTCGTTGCGTGACACTGTCGATGTCATTGAAAAGGGCATTGGTCGCCGCATCTTTGAGCGTTCGCTCAAGTGGCACGATGGTGACCCGATGCCTGATGAGAAGGAGCTTATTACCAGCCAGGACCGCGTCCTGCTGCGTCGCCGTCTCTTTGCCATGAAGCGCCACACTCTCCCTCCCATCGTCACTCACAACATGACTGGTGATACTGAGGACCCCATCCTGAACCAACTCCGCCGTGTGCAGCTGTTCAACCAGTCGTCCGATCGTGTCAAGGTTGTCTTCCACCCCGAATTCCTCAACTCCTCCAACCCCGTGCTTCCCATGGACTATGATGAGTTTGTCCGCGGAACTCACCTTGGTGTCTTCTCGTCGTACTATGAGCCTTGGGGTTACACTCCTGCCGAGTGCACGGTTATGGGTGTTCCCAGCATCACGACCAACTTGTCTGGTTTCGGATGCTACATGGAGGAGCTCATCGAGAACTCTAGCGACTACGGTATTTACATTGTTGACCGTCGCATGAAGGGCGTTGATGATTCCGTCAATCAACTCACCAGCTTCATGCATGAGTTCTGCAACAAGAGCCGTCGGCAGCGTATCAACCAGCGCAACCGGACGGAGCGTCTTAGCGATCTGCTTGACTGGAAGCGTATGGGTCAAGAGTATATCAAAGCGAGACAGCTGGCCTTGCGCCGGGCTTACCCCAATTCGTTCAGCGAGGATGATGAGGACTTCATTCCGGGTGTTGAGCAGAAGATCTCACGGCCGCTGTCGATGCCTGGATCGCCGAGAGACCGCATGGGAATGATGACGCCGGGTGACTTTGCATCACTGCAGGAGAGTCACGAGGGACTGGACACTGATGACTACGTGTCGTGGAAGCTGCCGTAAGTTTTTCTTCTTGTTTCTTTCTTTGAATCTTGCTTCAAAAGGTTGAGTCTTTACTAACAATATTTCGAGTACAAGGGAGGAGGAAGACGGTGAGGACTACCAGTTCCCTCTCACCCTGCGGACAAAGCAGATGCCCTCTGGCCCGGGTAGCCCTCTTGACAGTATCAAGCTGCCGGTCAAGGACATTAACGGTCACAGCAATGGGCATGTGGAGCCTACTGCTGTTGGGGCCGCTTAAAATGCGTCTCCTCTCTGCGAAGTCTATGCTCTGCGAAATCTAGGGGTATGGATACTTCTTTCATAGTTGGAAATGTCTAGCCTGGGATGCATGGAGTAAGGAGAGGGGAATCGTGGGTTGTTGCGCGGGCTGGCTGTGTGTGTTACGGGTGTCCGTTGTGTCACTATGGTCCTGGCAAATGATGTTGTGGAACTCAACAGACTGTGTCGGTATGAGGACGAGGCGTGGTGTGGTTATGATTGAGGAAGAATGTGGCTAAAGGAAGTGATGGACGTCCATTTTTGGCCATGCTTTGTTCTTCCGCTGCGGATCGTCTTTCTTTGTCTTGCTTTACTACGTTCTTTGGCTTCGGTACGGTGTGTCTTTTGAGTGTTTAGGTTCAGTATTGGGTTATCATCTATACGTTCCTTTTTTTTATTATCTACAAGGTGTGGGAGATTTTTGTATCTGCCCTAGAAAAGGAACAACAACGGCGGGTTGTCATGGGTGGGCTACAGATGGGAGTTCGTAAGAATTGATGGAGTTTTAGACTAAAGAAGAAATTTCAACATTATATTGTACTAGTATTTATGTTCTAATGTTGGTTTTCACAATCACAAGGTATGTATACATATGCATATCTGCGTGCTATGCCTACTGATGTACGCAGTTGTTGATGTCGATATTCTCGTATTTAGGATCTTCAGTATAAGGGTTTGGTATCAGACCTTGGGTTCCCAAGCTTTCACACTGTCATAAATTAAGATATTCTGATATACTCCAGTTACTAGTAATTCTCTATAGTTATAGGAAAGAAAAGAACTCCAATACCAAGAAACAGATATAGATACTCTATACAGTGTTTATTCAAGGGAAAACTTGCCAACGATGATTTGATGACGCCTCAGATATGCCTAGGTACCTATGTACCTACTTTCTGAACTTCATTTGCAGGAGGAAATCCATGGGTTAGATCAGGAACCTTGGGATATCTAAATATACCTTCCCTGAGAGTTTGAATGACTGGATATGCGCAGTTATCTGCAGGAGAAGATGAGATGGAGCATTTAGACGATGATGTAGAACCAATGAAGGACAACACGAATGGGAGACTAAGCCAACCAGTGGATTTTTTTTTCTTTTTTTTTCGTTTCTTTAAGTAGAGTAGTGATCGATAAGAAAGCAAGGGCGCTAGGTATACTACAAAGACAGCGGCTAGGGTTGATAGGGTGGAGTTTGTTGAGGTTGGATTGGCGGGAGGGTGTAGGGAGGTGTTTCGGAGTGAGAGTGATCTGCCGTGAGTTGTATGTTTTAGGGGTTTGGCGGTGGAAAACCAATGAAAGAACTGGCGAAAAAGAATTAGGTAAGCTGATATGTGTAGGGGTTAGTCGCCGAGTAGGGCATGAACAAGCCGTTGTTTGAGGTTATAAGCGATATAACGAACATGTTTTTCAGGATTGGTTTGCGAGTTACAGAGAAGAAATCAGATGTTGTTTGCTCCCCCGCAGTATTGATGATGGTAGTATAGCCGGGAATGGGCACAGACGCGAGGGGCCGAGTTATCCTTTGAGGAGGGATGGCGAGGGTTCTGTTCATTTTTCTGAGAGACTGGGAAGGGGAGGGACCCACGAGTTGGAAATGTTGGTGATACTATGCAAGTGAGGAATCATTATAGTTCTGAAGCTTAGGTGTATTGAAGTGTATTGGTTATTTGTTGTCATGCACAGGTTTCATGCTGCCGCCGAGCCAAGGAGAGCCACCGATCAGCGCTAAGACGACGGAGAGACAACTACACGGCGATCGATATTGAAAGGTGCGGAGGAGTCTTTCAGGGTTTTCTAGGATCGTTTCTTTTGACCTAGCCCAGGGGGTTCGGGGAGGGGGGCATCACTGAGGGAATCAACAGAGTAGACATGTGAGCGGAGGGATATCTGGTTCTCTCTCGAAGAACGGATACGTGGTTTCGGCATCAGGTGGTCGGTCGTTGGTGAGCCAATGAACTGGACAAATCACTGAGGTCAGAACATGCATACATGCATGTAGGTATATAGGTACATACGTAAACGAAAGAGGTGGGCGGCTGTCGTTTGAACAGCACAGATCATGCACTCTCTGTTAGACCGTTAATCGTAATCTTAATCCGGATCTATCTATACGATCCCCCTTCGTCCTAGAAAAGTACTGCGCGGATACTGTGTCCCAGCTTGGTGGCGCCGATGGCTTGACCAAGATAAAGACGATGGTTGGAGATGCACACAAAAACACCCGAGATGTTGTACCTACGCACGTAGTAATAACTATGACATAATCTTTCAAGGTCCACAAGCATAAGTAACCCTAAATAGCAAAAAAAAAAAAATCTTATTTGTGCGTGATGCGTATGTTCTTCCCTCTAATGAACACTTTATTCAATCAGTTCCTTCCTCATCAAACTCCCTTATTAAGCGCTTTATTCCGAAAATTAACCCGTTTTGCATCGTAAGTTTCTCTCTACATTCTATGTCTTCCTCTCTCTGAGTCATCAACCACTTCTGTCACTAGCACAGATCCATTCCAGTCTGCCGCCAAGACTTCAGCTTCAGCTGCAAGTCAGCACGACCTTTATGATATATCAATTCATTCATACACTTCAATCACTCGATTCACTTTGATTCATTCATCGCGCCGACCTCCTCCTTTTATCCACAGACTCCTCCCAAATTCAAAATCTACTGTAATTAAAACAAACGGCCATATTCAAGCGGAAAAGTCCCTGGAGGTTTCAAAGCCCACTTCGTCTATTAGCATCACAGGGCTCCCCAAAATCCAATTGTTCTTGTTCCTGGCACCAAACTTCTTCAGGATAAGTTGATAAATCCGAGCTTAAGTTGTTAGCTCGTTTCATTTTAGCACAAACGGAAACCATTAGTTCTTCACGGATAACGAATTCATCGACGGGGCGGGACGGACAACTGGTTGAATCACACGACTACGAGCTGCTCGTCGACCTCGTTGTTCACGGGCTCGTTAACCCGGCGGTAATACTTCTCCAACCAGGTAATGCACAAGGAACCAACAATTGTCTCCAATCTTCTCTCTTCACATCAACTTGGAATTCTGTCTCGGATCCTTTGAGTACCCTCAAAGCTCCTTACTCTGTTTGGTCAATCAGAACCATCCTCTCGTCATCATCTAAATCTAACCAACAGCAAACAACCCTCCATTCAGCATCAGTCCGAGTTTACGCTGATGGGCAAGAATACAAACCCCTGGTCCCTAGCTCACCCCTCCCCTCGTTCTTTGAGGCTTCCTTTCAGCATCCCTTCATTCGAACTCTCTTTCTGATCCTCCTCTTCCTTCTCATTCAACCTGCGTGACAAGCACCATAAAGGAAAACCCTCTAGCTGTACTTGAGCCAAAGTCTTTATAAAGTCTGTTCTTTGTCTTTCTTTGTTATCTGTGTTGCTATGCCTTCTATTACAGAGTAAATACAACTGAAGACCTTCTTGCGACGACAAGCTTGCTCACAACCGCAAACCAATCCAAGCTTCCGAAACAATCTCATCCTTGCTGAACGCCGCTCTCTTCCCCGCCATCACAGCCCAACATTAGCTCGTCGTATTTGATTGCCGTCATATATCAACGCCAGCGCTACTAGAATCTCAACATCACTCATACTACTCCTTCTTCTCGGCGACTTCTTTTTTATCCTCGAACCTCTCATCCAAGTTTCCAACGTTGCGTTTCCAGAAATCTCACGTCATGAAGTTCTTTAAACGGAGAAAGGACAAGAAGACTTGTATGGACATCCCCGCCTTTGGCGACTTGCGACGCGATGATGATACCTATGATACTCGCCTCATGCTGCGCTATGCACCCATGGCATCACGTTACTCTGCTGCTTTGCTTGAGAATTTCCCATCTGCACTGTTAATGCGCATCTTCAGCTTCATCTGCCCCCAGACAGATGACGATTCTTACGAGCCATGTGAACAAAGTGCCATCGATGATTCTTGTCCTCTCTGTGACGTCCGTGATCTAGCTCATGCTGCCATGGTTTGCAAGAAGTGGCGCGTTTCTGCGAATCAGGTCATGTAAGTTAAACAACAGGTTATCGCGTAAGCTTCGCTTCGTAGTTCTTCAGTATGCATGCGAAGGGCCGGAACCTCTGATATTCCCTCCCAATGATGTCTTTGAGCAAAACTCAGCTAACAAGTTTTTTTCTTACTTTTTTTTTTTTTTTTCACTGAGTAGATATCGCAGCATCCGTATCGACAACGTTCACTATTGTCAGCGCGAGGCGTTCCTGGCTGAACGCCGAAAGCACAAGTCGTTCCTCAACCGCAACGCTGATCCTGAAGATACTGCTGCTGCTCGCCTCAGGCTTCTGTCGCGTACTCTGCGTGATGATCCTGTGCGGCTTGGAAAGGCTGTGCGCATTCTCAAAATTCCCTACATGTTGCGCGAGTCAAGCCAAGGTGATCTTTCTCGGTGCCTGGCTGTGCTACCAAATGTCAAGTACGTGGACCTACCAGAAGGACTCTTTGCGGATGACCCCGCCTTTTCAACTTTGCGCATGGAGGTCGAGCACAGATGTCCAGATCTGCGCAAGATGACTTATATGGGTGGCTCGGAGCAGAGTCTAAGCAAGCTGGCTTACAACCGGATTTGGCCCAGTCTTGAGGTTCTGGACCTCACACGCATCAACATTGACCCGGTCATGTACCGTCATGTGATTGCTTCTCTCACCAATCTACGTGCCCTCAAGGTCAACGAGTGTCGCAACTTCACCGACGATGTATTTTCGAGTTCTGAGGAGCTTCCTCCCATGCCCCAGTTGCAGGAGCTCATCATGCACAAAGTGGATCTCACTGCTCGAGGCTTCATGTCGCTTATGAGTACGCCAGAGTTGCGGACGTCCTTGCGCATTGTCAACCTTTGGCGCACCGGCATTAAGCCTCACACTTTGCAAGATGTTCTTGCGTCCGCTCCAAACTTGCGTACACTTGCGATTCACGAGAGTGTGTCCCAAGGTATCGTTTCTGGCGCAAACCTGGCCAAGCTTTCGTCCCAGAGTTTAGAAACCATTCGGTATGAAATTAGCAACTCCACCGACTCTAGCTCTGTCAGCAATGCGAGCAGCAGCTACTATACATACTTGGCTAGTTCTATTCTTTCTAATGGTCTTCCCAAACTCCACTCTGTATACGTTCGCGACCCGTATTTCCCCGATCAACTGATGGGCCTGCCCCCTCCACCAGCTCTTCCGGGCCTAACCAACCGTCCCCGATCGTCAGGCTCCATAAGGGGGTCCTCTCCAATGCTTAGCCCTGCTAGTACCATAGGTCCTGCTAGTCCTCAGAGCATGAACCTTCCTCCTCCACCTCCGCTCTTTAGTGGCGGTCGTATTCACTCTGGCGTCGCTACCAACCGCTTCAGTTCCAACAACCCGTTTGCTGGATTAGGTCCTCTTACCAAGACGCTCGAAGTCTTTACCAAGAGTGATGACAGCTTGGACTGGTCGTTTGTCAAGGTTGCTCCTCAAATTAGTATTGGCCGTGCTGGTGGTGGTCATGGGCGCTCGGCGAGTAGCTACGGTCTGGGGACTGATGTGGCTGGTATGGGCTGGGATCGCGGGAATGCACGCCGGAGTATCATGGTTAGTAATTCGGGTGGTGGCTTCTTGGCGTTGCCAGCTGAAGATCCGGAGGCACTTCCGGCGCCATCGCCGAGGTTCAAACAGGATGATGAGCTGTGGCCGAGACCACGAAGCAGTGGTATGATGGCGAGTAAGGGAACGAAGGATCTTTGGGGTTAGGAATGAGGATGGATTTAGGATTCCGAATTATGGAGGGGAAGGTGGTTTCATTATGCATTGTGTTGTTTTATATGTTCAATGAGATTAGATGATATGAAGGGGGAAGGGGGAAGGG